>JAGDQP010054567.1:0-13320 GCA_022664845.1 Lepisma saccharinum
ATTATTATTATTATTATTATTATTATTATTATTATTATTATTATTATATTGTAGGTATTATTAAAATAGACGTACGTATAAATTATGTCCGTTTGAAACAGAATATTAACCACAATGCTAGTGAGACCAAAATAACTACTTTTCAAAATATTTTAAATTGCCGTAGGTTTATTTCCATTATTTTTGAATACTTATTTTTAGGTATCATGAACAGCAAAAATATTGATGATCTGGAATTTATGAAAAGATGACAATATTGATGATAGAATAACATGGTACTATTACAAAAGTAGCTATTAAATCCTGCAAGTTAGAAGCTTATAGTACTACACGATCATGAGAAAAATTACGAGGAGTAAACATTTCACTAATATAATAAAAGAGTGCATATAATAAAATTAACTCATATCTCATTTATATTAGAACAAATATACGAATGTTTAGTACCAGTTTTTATTAAGTATGAGGGTACGTGCCTCTCTTGCGCTATTGCCTGCAAGCAACCCTCTTGCGCAATTCTTTAGTATTTTCTTGTGGTGTATGTCAAAGGATGATGCTCAACAGGTGGCGCTAAAGAACTATTTGCAATCAAATTTTTCTCACCTTTTCCACAGCTGGATACTTTAAAGACACAACAAAAATAAGGTAATAATCAGGCTATGGGAAGAACAGTTTTTGTAGCAGTTTGTAAAGTATGTTGTAACAAAACCAAACAAATGTAGTATATTTCGTATATTTCTTTTTACGTATAAGTTGAAAGATATCGCTTAATTATCCTGTGGGTGTAACCTTGACTGAAAATGGTGTCCATTATATTTTCATCCGCGAAATAAATTTGTATATTAAATACGTTCTCGACAAGCTGTACCTATTGATCAAATGAGCTGTCGACGAAGTGAGCTGTCGACGAAGTGAGCTGTCGACAAAGTGGATTGTAGACGAAACGTACCTGTGGACAAAGTGGCTTGTCGACGAAGTGGGCTGTCGATGAAACGTACCTGTCGACGAAACGTACTTGTCGACGAAGTGATCAGTCGACAAAATGAAATGTCCACGAAACGTACCCGTCGACAAGGTGAGCTGTCGACATAGTGACCTGTCGACAAAGTGATCCATCGACAAAATGATTGTCGACGAAACGAACCGAACCCGTCGGACGTGACTAGGAATTTTCTTTCAGAAACTGGCTTTTAGAAAGCGGGTTTCCATACATCGCTATACAGCGGGACAGATAAAAAGCTGACCATGGTTATAATATTCTTTGGCCTGACAGGAACAAACATTACAATTAGGACAATGTGCTGTATATTAAGTTTTTCCAAATGCTGATTAAACTTTTGACATACTTAATACATGTGCAATACTGCATCATGGACAAGTGAAGTGTATGATATTAAAAGATGTTCAGATGACTTTCCACCTAGTGGCACGCGTGTTTTAGGTTCGTCATCTCTGGTCTAAAAGGTATGCTGTGTAGTAGCGGAGAGTAGCATCAAATGAATAATGTGAAAAAAGTTCCTCCATTCGGAATCTGAATAGTCGAAGAGTAAGTGCAGTATTAATGCTATAATATTAATACTTGTGTTTTAAACAGTGTGATTTTATATTCATGTATTGTTATATAATATTTAATTTATTATTAGAACATCAGTATTTAATATATTGTAACCTTTATCGTTCATATTTTTCTCCAACGATCCATGGTCGAAGTTAAGTCTTGGTTGTATATACTGAATGAGAGTACTTTCATGAACAAATCTCTCTTTATGTACGTCAGTTTTGTACAGAATCGATGCATAGGTAGTTTTATGTTTGGTAACTTTGAGATATTTGAAAAGGGCAGATGTCCGACTAGAATGGTTTGCATCACGTATACATCTATCTAACCTAACCTTAAGATTTCTCTCAGTTATGGATATATAACTAGTGTTGCAGTTGCATGTGATTTGGTAGGCACCATTACCTGTTTCTTTGGGCAAAGAGTACTTCTATATTGAGTGTAGTTCTTGTATTTTACTTTTGGGTTTTCTGCAATAAAGTTACCGTTCTGTTTGTGAGATATTTTCTTAATTAAGCCTGTGAGTAACAATTGGAAACATCAGAACGCCTTTTGTTTATTACTTTGTTTGACTTTTTGGTAGCATTGAAGTGGTGTTGTTTCTTGATATCTTTCTTCTGTCGCATTTGTAAAATATGCCAAATTCCTTTTCTAAAATAAGTCTTGAAAATTCGTGTAAATCCTAATGGCGCGCAAGAAAAATGTTCAACCACAAATTATATTTTGTTTGTTGCGAGTGGTCAGATTTGGTTTCTATATGTTCTCTGGACATCGGCTTTCTGCACACATTAATTGCAATCCTATTACATTTCTTTTAAATTATTTAAGATATCAAGCAATAATCTACTTTGGTTTGGAAGTAGCTCAGATCACGTTACCTTCAAATGAAGAGAAGCCTACTAGACTGGTTTCGTAAGCTACCCTTATTATGTCAAATTTATGTTGCAGACAGATCGACCGGAACAGGAACAGCAATGCATACGAAGCTACCCTTTCTCTCTCCGTTTCTATGCCTTTTCTTGTTTTATCTTTATTTGTCTGTCTCTTTATATATATATCTGTGTGTCTGTTGGTGTGTGGGTGTGCGTGATAGATTTAGAAGCCATAAGTTGTTTAGAGAAATAACATTTGTGTGAGAGGAGACGAGTGTGGAGTATCTGTCACTGCAACTGAGTAACTGGGAGGGATTCCTCTCTCTCTACGTCTTCATTGTTATTCCTGGCAAGCTTCTCCCGTAACGGAATTGTTGAAATATCCTCGAGGGAGAGAACGAAGCAAGCTAAAGAGGCTACGCGATCTCAGTTCGCTCACTTCCGGTTGCATCTTGTTTCGTTGCTGTTTTTTGCCACTTCAGCTTATTTTTTTTCCTGTTAACTATATCTCACTCCACTCCACCAAGATGAGCTTGCCTTTCCTGTCACTTCACAAAATACCTTTTATCTCAGCCTGGACCCTGGAGCTAGGAACATCAAAGCTGTCACACTCTCTGTACTTGTTGCTACTATGTAGTGCCACAAGGAATATCACTAAAACGATAATAATTATTCACAGAGAGGATAAAAATTTAAAGGATGCCGCTGCCACAAATGACTGAAGAAAGTGAAAAATATTTTCTGTCCTGTATTTGTGAAAGCATGTCGCCACATTGAACTCTCATCTTGGAGGAAAGATAAATACAGACATACGAAATTCAGACAGCCAGAAATAGACATCGTTTGCAAAAACAAGTTGAAAATCTGGAACAATATACGTATTTGCCTACAAATTGTAAATATTTCCCTCTCTAGATATGTATGGATTCGTTCCCAAAAGATGTAGTCTCGCAGGTTAGTTTTAACACTATTCCTAGTGGATTTCCAGTTTGAGATCTCCGTGGATAATGAACAAGTTACTTTGTTAACATGTTCTTTAAGTGTTCCATACGGTTTTTAACTTAGTACTTTCTATTTGCAGTTTGAGACCTAATTTTGAAATATGTTATTATATAGCGCTCCTTTACATCTGCATTTTATCCCCGGTACTCTTTACTTGCTTTTACTTTTATTTGTTTATGACTCCTTTATCTAGAGAACAGAAGTGTGTAGTTTACTTATCAAATAAACATAAAGAGTTTTTGCTACAAATGGTTTCTTCTGAGTGACTGGGAAAAACATGGCTGTATTAATGGTGTACCATTTGTGTGAAACTAGCAATTTATTATGGAAACGATGATACGTTTGAAGATGTTTATAATGTAAATACTCTCTGTTGCGGGGACATTTCTTGGGAGGAGCGTCAACACCATCTGCCAGTTTGGAGTCCGCCATATTGAATTAAAGTAAAAATAAATACAGATGCTTATCAGAATAATGGAAACACCTGTAGTTGGCAACACGTCAGATGTATGGGTTGGCAGTGGTGTCGTGCCGACCGCAGCGCCGGACTGCTGGTGGTGGTGTGTTAGGTCGGTCTCCATACTACGTCAGGCGTCGTGGAACAGGAGTGTGCAGTGGCTGCAGCAGACGGAGGTAGTGTAAAATGGGAGACCTCTCAGAGTTTCAAAGAGGGCAAATTGTTGGTGCGCGGTTATGTGGAGTGAGTGTGACGGCAGTGGCTAGTGTGTTAGGTGTGTCGCCAGGGACAGTGTCGAAGGTGATGACGGCCTACACAACACACGGGAAAACCACATCGGGGAAGCGGAACAGTGGGCGGAAGAAAAGCATCAGGGACAGGGTACGCCGGGTATTAAAGCGCATTGTCACGCGGAACCGTCGTGCCACTGCGGCGCAAGTGACGGAGGAACTCAATCAGCACCTCCCCCAACCTGTTTCGACAATCACAGTCCGCCGCGAATTACATGACATGAACTTACGGGGTCGTGTTGCACGGGCCAAACCTCTCATCAGGGACCAGAACGCTTTAGCACGCCGCAAATGGTGCCGCGACCATGCAACTTGGACCGTTGACGACTGGAAACGTGTGGTATGGTCGGATGAGTCACCATTCACCCTATTCCAAACCACGGGCCGTGTTTATGTGTGGAGAACGCCCAAAGAAGCGTATGATCTGCAGTGTCTCCGTCCAACTGTGAAACATGGCGGCGGCACGGTGATGCTGTGGGCCGCAATATCATGGTTTTCATTGGGTCCTGTGGTCACACTTCGCGGACGCATCACTGCCAACGATTATGTCGCAATTTTAGAAGACCACTTGCATCCTATGGTCCGGATGTTGTTCCCGGACAATGACGCCATATTCCAGGATGATAATGCACCCATTCACACAGCTGGAGTTGTTGCAGCGTGGTTTGAGGAACATCGGGATGAAGTTCAACACCTCCCCTGGCCCACCCAATCCCCAGATCTCAACATAATTGAACATCTGTGGTCCATCTTGGAAACACGACTCCGGCGACGATTTCCACCTCCATCCTCTCTCACAGAACTGGCCGATGCCCTGCACGAGGAATGGTGTAATATTCCACTTGCTACCATTCACGACCTCTATGCCTCCATCCCACGTCGCATCAAGGCTGTTCTGAAAGCGAAAGGTGGCCCGACACCATATTAATCTGGTAAGTTGCACTTTTGTTCAGGTGTTTCCATTATTCTGATAAGCATCTGTAAATGGGAGTAGAGTAATGAGATGCATGAATATGGGTAGAATTTAAAAAAAAAAGGCAATGGTAAAAGTGGTTTTGTGATATCTTCTAGCGTTGGAAACTCGTGATCGTGTACCTACAACAATAGTCACTAATGTCCAGAAGTCTGGAGTGGGTAATGTGATGTATCGTCCAGACAATCAGAGACTGAAGTGTTTTCAAGATAAATGTCCAATGGCATAGCTATGTCATAAGCATGTCTCGTAAAACGTGTATTACATATGTATGTGTTTTTTTTCTTTGGAGGTGTTCCGTACTGTTTGCCTAAATACGACAATTGAATTCTGCACATTCACTTTTATAATTCTTAAGATCAATATTTGGGAGAAGTAATTTGTGAGCTTTTGGAGGTTGACAATGTTGTGGGCGTAATATTATTCCTGTAACACCTACACGTACAGATGTTTTGTTTACACAACTGATTTTCCAAATAACGTTATTGAATTCCATGCAGCTACTCTTCCCCAGCAGCACACACAGAATGAAATAACTGATTTGACGTTGGTAACATCATCGGATGACCTCTCTTCGACGCTATATTCAACAGTTTTACTTTAGTTAAACATTACATCCTTGATACAAATTTGAATATAACGTTGAAGAGGCATACATTCAGCGGTGCTATTAACGGCACTATCAATAGCTGATGTGGAATGTTATCCAAGATTTTGTCTAAAGCTTTACGATAAATACTTTCCGAGTCATAGGTATATGGCCATGACGGTATATATTACTTTCAAGTATACTGTGTGTGTGAAAGTAAATACTTCTAAATTCATCAACGTGTACTATTAAGTACGTGTGTACTCGTAGTAACCAACATAAAATTCGTGGTTGAATACTACTGTCTGCTCACTATTTTCAAATATTCATGAAACATTCACAACGAAAATACACTTCTGTTTTCACTATTCAAATAAGAGAACAATGAAGTGTTTATTTCCGCATATTTTCAGATTCCGTATGAATGGTCTTCATGAAAAAAAAAATGCTTTATTTTTCACTGTTTGATTCGCGATTTCTTGCTCCAATACTAACCAAAATATTTGTACGGCAACTACTGAAGGAGTAATTAAGTTCTTAATATGTTGATGATCATCAAATTCTCTCCCGGTCAATAAAATCATAGTTCCGGGAAAACATTTTTACTCATGTTTTTATACTGATATATTTGTTTGTTTCCACAATAGATCTATGTGTTTGATAGCGCTAATTAAAGAGGTCTTCAGGTAGTTTAAAATAAAAAATACAACAGCCTTTTATTTCATATGGTAGAACAATTTGAACTACATACCATCAAATATGTGGCAAATTTCATACAACACTAGATACAATTATATAATATTGAGTCTTCCGGTGGTGCATATTAGGTACACTGTACCTGCTCTGAGGTGGAATGGGTATCTAGATATTCGATTGACATTATCTGGCTTTGGCGTAAGAAAAGTTGTGAAAATATAAACATTATTAGCAAAGGAACAAAATACAAATCCATGAAGTATTTTTAAAAAATGACTTCGAAACATCGAACATTGGTTCACTGCGTGTTTGCGCTTTTAGGAAAAGTCTACATCCATTTCACAATATTAGTACCAGGCTCAACGTAAAATATAGGAAACTTTCTGAAACTGAAAATAAGATCTCGTTTAAATCTTTCTTCACAAAAGGACTTCAATGAAACGGAAAGGCACGGCGTGCATACGTGCACGCGTATTCATTCTAATGATGAATGCAGTGAGAAATGCACTTTTACAATCCCAAAATCAATAGCATCTGTGTTTTAATGAATGTCGATATAGTTATGGGCTAAGCCTGTCACAATCAGGAGAACGACTTTGTTCGGCAAGTAGTCTTTCAGAATGGGAATGGAAAGGAAGTGACAAGCAATAGTCTAAGTCAGCGGATTTCAACCGCCGGTCCGCGGACCGGTACCTGTCCGCGAATCTCCTGTACCGGTGCTCGGCCAATATATTCAATTATGTAACACTTATTATGTAGATTTCGACAGTTCAAATTTGAGATTAAAGTTTATATTTCCTTTTCAAAGCAACTAGAATCTGAAAATGTACTGGTATGCTTTCACCATCAAATAAACCTGCAACGTAGTGGTATCTTCCCTGTTTGTGAAAGATTTATCCTATAGTTTTCCGGCCCGTGAGTATAAAAGTGTTGAAAATCACTTGTCTAAGTAGTCCTATAATTTCGCTGAGACTGCGAAGAAATCTGAAAAACTTCAATAATAATGATTTACGCCAGGACTCGAACTTACCTCATCAGTAGCGGTCCGAAATCCATTGCCTTAGTCTCTTGAACATGTGCAATGAGTCAACTTGCCAACATGCTTATTAAAATTTATAGCAAATAATACAGTTACACTTTCCAAACACTTGTTAAGAACGAAGTAACAAAAGTAAGAAAACAAAGAATATAGATTTATTTATACCCAACATGATACCCGTTTCTGTTATATCTTTAGTAACACATAATTCCCGTCAACCGTTAGTTTCCAAACAACCACGCAGAGAAGTTAAAGCAAGTGAAATATGGGTCCCGAAGTTTTGTTTGAACTGTGATTTACCGCTTCTGGACACGCTCTTATACAACTAACAAGAGCGAGAAAAAATGTTGGCTGGCAAAAGCAATCCTGCAATTAATTTCTGTTCCAAGCATTTGTTACTTATTCCATTAACTTGTCGTTCTCATTTGGACTTCAGCAAGGGGACGGGATACTAAAGATAAAGAAGCCATACAAGAGTATTAGCAAAAGTAATTAACAGTTACTTAGTTCGCGAGACAAAACTGTCTCTTAATTTCCTCTTATCGTCTGTCTGCAATAGCTTTGTAGTTTCCAGAAAGATGCATCAAACCACAACAGAGTTAGTGACTTTCTTACCACCAAGTATTAACCGGGATTACGAAGTTCTTCAAGTGAAGTGACACCTCATGTATTCTGTTTAACCATCATAGACACATAATGGAGAACGTATTAGCTTGTCGCATTGTTGTTTCGAAAGTATAAATGAAAGGTTTATTCAAGAAACGAGACAAGTCAAAAACATGCTGTTTTGAAATAATACTACTTCTAGCTTCTCTGTCGGTAAAAGTCGTCTTTAAAGTACAAACAAGACACCAAGATATAAAGATAGTTCATAGTTTGAAAAATATCATAGCTTTGCACTTTAAATACTATATAGCTTACATTAACTTCTAGATTACTTTCATTTTAGTCCTGGCTTACTTTCTTTTAATATTCTCTTTCCACACCTATTCCGTCCGAGTCATAGTACCCTTAAATCCAAAAATGAAATTCAAAAATAATGAAATAATAATGATTTCATGCTTTTGCTCTTGTTGTTGATACGTAGATAATCAAAATTTGTTGCGTTTCGCTCCTTGTTCTATACACAAAGCGATTATTGATTAAAATAGCATTCGTTTAGGTTAATAGTGTTTTATTAAAACAACTTGTAAGTACCGCCAAATGTGGTGACTTTTAATAATTTTTATCGTATTTATGAGTTTATTGCTACTGTTAAAGATTCCTTGCAATGTTTTCATGGAATCTGTTTCAAGACTTAAGTTGTCAACCGGATTGTTGTTGAATTTCCAGTTAGTACAGAAGAGAGAGAAAAGTAAGATTAGGCGTGTTCAAAGTCCCTTCCCCTAGGTGCGGTGACTTTGAACGCTTGTATTTTATAAATATGTGGGACTTATACATTGATCAAATGTTTAAAGTAACATTCTCATTGGAAACAGGATTCAATTTTCTACACTTTGATCAAAGTCTCACAACTAAATGTTTGGAAATAACTGTTTTCCGGCCACAAAATATTGTGCATGTTCTATGCTTCGTTCCTGAAACTGGTGAGAAACAGAATTTATGAAACGTATTTTCCTCAGTCTCATCTGTCTAGGATAGAGTTTCTTTCAGTTATTCTAACCGTTTCAGACCAGACGAAAATTAGAGACTTAAGTAGATGATTACTGTTACTATGATCGTATCCTAAACTCCTGAGTAAAATTGAGTAAAGTAGTTATTGTTATTGCAGTTGATTTGGTAGAACTTGGGTTTTGTTAGGTCATCTTAGGATGATCAATAATTGCTCATTAGAATTTCATTCAATACACACCACATTTTAATTAAATCCTCAAGCTTAGGTTAAATGTTAATTTAACTTGAAAGTATATATTGGGATGAATTCCACATGTTAAACCCTTAAATGTTACACTCTGACACATAACTTGTATTGAGCAAGGTTTCAGATGTCGGAACATAAAATATCCACATTTCAGTCTGATCCGTTCTTACACAGCCATGACTTCTACCTGAGCATGATTCATCAATAACTGCTATGTGACGTCACATCAGACCATCGTTCTGATTTAATATTGTGGAACATTAAAATCTCTACATGAATTTCTAAGCTTGATGTCTGTTACCATATATCCATATGTTGTCTTTCTTTATTGAACATTTGTTATAGATGAAGGTGGGTCAAGAAACTAGAAAAGTTTAAATATTAAAATTGGCTAGTGATAAAAAGTTGCGGAAGGCCGTTGTGAAGATATATTTTGCACCAGTACAAACTCTGAAGACATCCTACGGTGCCGCAAAGTGGAAATAGTTTTAAGGGGGTTTCAGGTATGCAACCCACCATACATACATCAATTTTCTCCATTTTCGTGGTAGTTAGAGCCATAAACAAGTCCATAAATACATTTTATCATTAACGTTCACCTGAGAGCTCATTAAAGTCCTTTTGTATTATTTCTTTTCATCACGTTTAAAACTAGTCCTCTGTGACATATTTCTTGATTTGTTAATATTTGCCTATGCACTGTGGCGTTTGCAGTTCTGAGCTTCGTATTTTATATAACCAGAATCAGAAACAACCTAGGACTCAAGACATGACTGCACATCTAGGCTAACCCGTGAGAACCAAAGTACCTCATTGTTTTTTTATTGGCTTCTTAACCTTAGTACTTATTTTGCACACATTAAGTTCATATTTACCTTAGTTCACATTATCCGGAGTACGTCTTCAAATCGCTTTTAGTACATTTGTCACTATTACGTTAACTTTTTGTGCATGAATTGGGTATCAACACACCAAATGTTCAGATGTTATACACTAAAAATGTGAAGTAGTTCATACTAATTTCACGAAAATTTCATATATTATGCACTGAAAATGTGGTAAAGCTTGAACATATTGTGAACTTTTTCGGGGATATTGTGCACTTTAAGTGTATTTTGACTTTCAGTGTAGTGCGTTTCATAATCCGTGCACGGGATGGTATACGAGTATCTTGGTGTTATATGTTCTACCATTGCTCACTACCTGTAAAATTTTAGATTAAGAATTCCGCATAAGGATAACATTTTAAATTAAGACTTCGGTAACTTTTAGTTTTGTTTAATCCATGATATCGATATAATCTATTGCATTTACAATCAAAAATCGCACACAACAGTCCCTAACATCTGATTCATTCTCCAGTATTTTCTTTCATCTATGTCTACATACTTCCTCTTCTGCCTGACTCTGTTTCTCTTCTGTCTTCTTATTCTTTCTTTCCTTTCTTGTCTTCATGGTTCATCTATAACCCACTCCCAACTGTGCTTCATTTCATTGCATTTTATTGCTAGTAACACATTTTCAGGATACGCCAGGAATGCACTTCACTAAATAACTTTATCCAGACCAGTTTATAGATAAGAATCGAAATTGATTTATCATTCTGAACAAATGTCTTGCGTCATCTTGCACAATGACTTTTTTTTAACATGAAACCCCGAACTGAAACTTCAGTTAAAAGCTTCATTGAATTGAAGATACGGGATTGGAGAATTATTCGTTGAGAATATGATAGGCAGTATTGAAACATCTAAAATAGCAAATTAGGTCAGGATTCAAAAACAGTAAATCGTCTGAACCTTAGCCCTAGGCAACAGCAGAACTCATTCACAACAAGAATGCTTAGTCATCGTTTACTTGTGTAGTATCAATGTCAGGCAAAACATAGTTGATAGGTTAAAATCTCACAACAGGTTCCTGTTCACAGTGAACCAGAGTATTGCAAATACGACTAGTGAAAGTGTACGGTCCCGTTGCATGTACATCTAGGGCAGTGATTAGGTG
This sequence comes from Lepisma saccharinum, assembly GCA_022664845.1. Taxonomy (NCBI): domain Eukaryota; kingdom Metazoa; phylum Arthropoda; class Insecta; order Zygentoma; family Lepismatidae; genus Lepisma; species Lepisma saccharinum. Next base: position 11,342 of record JAGDQP010054567.1, read on the forward strand.
GCAAGAACGTACTTCTAAGTATAAAACAAATAATTTATTGCAATGACCTTGATAATCTCAATTCGACAAACGAATTATTCCACCACGATTATCACTGTTTATTGTTTGCATTTTCTCTGCGAGTGGACTTTCTTTTCTAAACATTAGCATCCCTGCTATGCCAACTACCGTGCTTCTTTTGGCCAGTTTGTGTTCTATACACTCATTTTTCGGTGGATCACAAGACAAATGTGCTAGTCATTTTCGCTTCGAGTGCAATATTTTTCTCCTATTCTCTTTTGGATTGATTAGATCAATCCTTCCATGAATGCATAATCCCATCTAATTCAATATTCCCTACACTAGCTTAAAGTTCTTTTGTGATCTACACTTTCTACCTTATCTTACTCTTATCAATAACTGTACTCGCATTTTCTTGAGTGACAATTCCAATTTATTGTTGAACAGCTGTTGCGATTGATGCTGTGTAACATGACGCAATTTTTCCATAGTGAAATTCTCTGCCACTTTGTAAGGAATTATATTTTGCAACTCCATGTCACTTGTTGTCTCATCTGCCATTTCTCTTGTGCTAGAAGAGCAGTCAATATAATAAACTTAATTTTAGTAGAATAACATTACGTGAAAACCCGAATCTGAAATTTTACAGCTTGTGAGCGATGGTAGACATCAAGATATACCCTGTCGTACATAGTGGAAACACTATTAAATCAATCATACAAGTATGAGCTATATGCGTGGATTACTTCGAAGAGATAAGTCCATGAGCGTAAAAGACAGGCAAATAATTTCTACTTTTCAGTATAACAAGATGAAAGAAAATAAGTCAGAAATAACAATTTATTAAATAAGCTCACACGGCTGGGTGCTTTGGTGCTCACGGATTAGACTCGATGTGCAGTCACATCTTGAGTCCTAGATTGTTGCTGATTATATAAAATACAAAGAAACTCAGAACTACAAATGGCACGGTGCATAGACAAACGTTAACACCTAATATATCAAGAAATATGTCACAGAGGACTTGTTTTAAACACTATGAAAGAAATAATAAATACAAAAATACCTTAATGAACTTTCGAGTGAACGTTGAAGATATAATAACATTATGGACCTGTTTATGACTCTAACTACCACAGAAATGGAGAAAATTGATATGTATGGTGAATTGCATACCTGAACCCCCCTTAAAACCATTTCCACTTTGCGGCACCATAGTACATCTTCCGATTTTGATCTGGTGGGTGCAAAATATGTCTGCACAACGGGCCTCCAGAACTTTTTATCTCAAGCCATTTTGAATACTTAAACTGTTTGAATTTTCGACACGTCCTGTATTATACAATTTTATATGAATTTTTCTGTACACGATTTTTATTCATTTTAGAGCGAACTCAGTAATATTAACTAGTTATTTTACAATATTTTGTTGCCTTCATTGTCGCAAATATCATTGACAAAATGTCACCTTGCGTGATTTCTTTTTCAGCTTCAGTTCCCTTTCCTAATTCAGCTTCATCCAAAACTTCCCCCATTGCTTTTTTCTGAAGATTATGTTCCTTCAGAGTAATCAACATTTTTAGAACTATTGCGACTGCATTAAATTGGTTCTACTGTTATTGCGATTGGCTTACAGTCATCAAGAGTTAGAGTGCCCTCTTCATTTGGCTGTATTTGCCAGATTTCCAGATCGACGCTATTTTTGGATCTACATTCATTCACTTTTTATGAAAATGCCGTTATCAAAGACAACCCCGCAAGAACCGAATGTTGCTGAGTACACAAGGAAAATATATTTAGTACTCCATCCTTGGGGTGAATGGATCTGGTATGCAAAACTCGCGAATATTTAACAACGTCAATTGCGTAGCTCAAATAACCGATTTCAGGTTTCTTATTTACCAAGGAGTTTCCTCTAGAACCTTGGACTCCAATCTAAGTCTCAGAGACTTGGAAGTGAATTGATGAAGCAAAATGCA
>JAGDQP010054568.1:0-13320 GCA_022664845.1 Lepisma saccharinum
ACCATAAATAATCATGTCACATCTAATTACTGCATGGTACATATGGATATGCATGTAGTTTGAATATTATTATATAATATTAATATAAGTCTCTATTGCCTTTTTTTTTATTTCAGAAGATTGGACGGCGGTCTATTCAGAATATACGGCGTGTCTGGTATGTACATTTGTTCTTACTGTTGGATGTTGTTATTAAGTGAAGTGTTCTTGAACAGATCCTTTAAAAGCGTAATCATTTTTTCTCACGAATTTCAAAACTAGGATTTCTGTTAATAAAGTTTACGGGCGCAAGAAGTATGTAGTGCTACTTTCGTTTCCGTGTTTGTTTGTTGTTTTTTATTCTCTTTCTTTTGTACATAATTCCTGACATTAATCGTAATCAGTTAGATGTGTAACTTGTAGGGTAATTTACAGTCAAATACCACGAAAAATTGAATCTGTGTAGTTATCAATACAAAACTGGTTACCATCATTCAGCTAAGATATTTTAGTTGTTTTCCATTTCTAGTGCAAATGTTTGTTTCTTTATAAAGTGATTTTTGTCAACCCGTGTAATATCCCTCAGATCACGATGAAACTCGTAAAACAATGTTTCGGTAAGATTGTTTCTTAATTGTTGCTGTTCCCTGTTTATATAATGGGAAGTGACAGAAAGGGAAGCAAATGCAATCATGTTGCTGCAGTGCAGAGTGAAATTACTACAGGTACTCCAGGATTATCTCCCTCGTCTGTGCGTTCAAATTAAATGGACTTGTGTGTTAATCAACTCAGGATTTAGATCAGTGCACACACACATTATACGTTTCTGGTGATGATTGTCATATCAATTCAAACAGCCAGCTTCCAGTTTTGATTTGTATTGTCATTTTTAATTCCTTAAATTTGCGTTCCAATTACGTCTGTCTTCCTTTTGGTTCACTTAAAGAGACAGACAGATAAAAGAGAGAACAAAAATCAGGCAGTATTTGGTTGACGGAGCATTCATAGCTACTATATTCATTTCCATATTGTTTAAAATTCATTCTTGATTTTTAATATATAGTCGGTGGCAAAAAGAGGGCAACTCTCTGAATCATCCTAAACCTTAACGAAGAATAAGAATCCCTAAAACAACAAGCAACACTTCAGCTGGAAACTATCGAGTAGAGCTGTAATTGATTCTCCATTCTTTTTAAGTTTTAAATACAGTGGGCAAGGTCGTGAACAGCGTATAGAATGGTCCATTTTTGTTCCTGACTGTACAAGAAAAGCGTACAGTCAGGAGGACTGGCAGAGGACTAAGGATAGAGAAGCAAAAACTAAACGGTCGTGCTTATATATTCATGGAAGGTGGTTGCATGTTCACTTTGGTTGGAAATGAGCCTAACATTGGAGAAAAATCAGGAATTGTGAAAAGCGAACATCAAATTTAGAGTAATTTCTAAATTGTAGCCCTAAATTGTTCATAATCAGTGTTGAAAGCCCTGTGTAGATGTAGCAAGGAAAAAGTTCTGGGTTTGATATCGGGATCGCAACAAAGTTTATGCACGACACGATTGTTAAAGAGAAGTTTCAATGTGTTACCATTGTTAACATAATAGTAAATATATACGTGTATAAAAAAAACACTATGTAAATCCCTGTATTCGTAAGATAATTAATTGTACGAGAATTAAATAAAAAGGACGTAGATCACATATTTTGCTGTAAATGGAAACCTTCAAATATATAGAGGGTCTTGGCTCCATCCTCTGCATTCATATATTATTGCAAATTGAACATGAGTTCTTATAATGCTTTAGAACCATGTTAAAAAGTTTTATAATATTTTGCTATAATCGTGTGTTTTTCTTGTCCACTTAAGTAGATGTTGTTCTTCATACTTGTAGACTCTGTATTTCCTGGAGTGTGGGTACCAGATTACATTTTTCGATGTTTCCGAGAGGAAATAGAAACTTCTGTAGAACGTTCTAATCCTGAATTTAAGATGTTAGTGAAAAAGGACTGCACTGCTCCACGTCTAAGCAGAAAGTCTCTTTAGTATTGAATGGCACGAAGGCCTACGATCCTCGTCCCGAAGCGAAGGAAAATCTGATGATGCCACGGATGATGTTGATAGGATTAAGTTCACGCTTGCGTGGGTTGCATCAAGTTTTCGTAGTTTTGGGCTTAATAGCAACCAGTCTACTTCATGAGCTCACTTTTTCTCTCTCTCTTTTACACACCGCTCTTCTAGCGAAAGCAGTTATTCCACAATAAGTTGCGGAATATCAAGAAAGAACGTACTTCACATTCTACAATAAGCCGTGAAGAAATAAATTACTGAAATGAGCTGGAATTTTCTGTCTTTAGGGGAGAAATTGTCGCCAAGCAGTGTCCCAATTGTGTTTACTGGAAAGTCTACTATGAAGTTTTCATTAACGACGATAGTTACATCTCAAGCAAGAACAAACACCAATGCCTGTACAGTCTGCAAATAACAACGTTAAGGTCGGTTAAAGCCAAACAATTGACTCTCCATTGTAGTTCTTTGCTCTTCGTGGTTGAGTTATACTTGACAATTTCAATTTCAATTATCCGACTGTTGTAGTTTTAGTTTTTAATTTCAATATGATGAGATCCGTTTAAGAACAATGTAAGTTTAATAGTTTGTACTACGCCCATTTGTGTTCTGCAAGGAATTTCGTGGTACTTAAGAATTCTTAATATATTGACAGATAGAACTCTGTAAAGCTGTTGATTTCATACTTTAATAACTAGCTTTAGCATTTTTCCTTTGCTTCTGTGCTTTTCAACGAGTAGTGGAATGTCACGTTGTCTTAAAATCATTACTCATTATATCGTAACATTGATTGCGATGCTTTTAATTTTACTCTTGCAATAAATATCTCGTCACGTTAAACGAATTCTTGCAGTACTACTTTAAAATATGAATTCACCCGCAGTATCAGTTTTACATACAGTGTTTCCCTATATTTTATAAGATTATTATTGTTTTGGTTAATGTTCATTAAGAGTATTCTTCATTGTAATTAAATTCCATCGCAGCGTGGTGGCTCAGTAGGAGCGTAGTTACTGTGTAATCGGTAGCATCAGAGTTCAAATTCTGGTCCCGGGCATCCTAATGTAGGTGTTTCATAGTTTCTGTCAGTAGCCGGTCGAACTCCAGCCTTGAAGTTAAACCAGAAGTACACCACCTTTCTCATTTTCTTCTCCACGGAAATTGTATAGTTACTTAGCCTTAAGTTACTGTATGGTCCATTTGAATAAAGGTAATCTAACAGTTGAGAACGTGCCCTAACTTTAGCGGACCTGTGTAAGGTAACTAACGTTTTGCTTCTAGGGTACCATTTTACTGAGATATTTAAAAATTGCGTCACATCACGAGTGAGAATGCTCACTTCGAACACAGACTTTTCGTGTCGCATTTGTGCGAGTTTTGTCTCATCTCGTAGTTTTGTGAATTTCATAAGTTAAGTTCCTTTTGAGGTTTCCTCTGCCCAAATTTTGGTATTTGTCATGTTCGTTGTTGATTTCGCTATGATCAGAGTGGTCTATAGCCCAAGTGTTCCATTGGCCTGAGTCAAAATTGCCTAAAGGCCTTAAAATTAAAATAATGTTCCATTATTTCTTCCTAAATACACATACGCTGGATGCAGTAAATATGTTCCAGCACAACACACACATCTGGCACATGTATTGGATTAAGTAACCGAGCTATTATTTTCCGATACAAAAACTTTACATCCCTTCAGAGAGCTTAAAACTTTTAAGAGCTTACTCCACTGCACAGCTCTTATAGAAACTAAATTTGACTGTGGTAATTTTCATTTTTATAATAAATAAAACAACAAGATTTCTAGAATATTACGCGAAACATTTCATATGGATTGTGAACAGATTGCTGTACTAACGGAGAGAATGATTTTTGACTCACAACTAGCGGTGCTGTTACCGCCCATAAAATTCATTTTATCTTATCACATCTACAGATATGTACCAACACAATTTATTAAGTTCGTGACCTTTAGGGTCACATAATTATATTGTTTTTAAGTTCTTTATCTACATGTTATGGGTGGGACATGTGTCTATGACGTTAGTCCATCGCATATCTATAGGATCCCCTTCCTCTACGAAGTCTTACTAAACTAGCGATGTGGAAAATAAATGGCAGTGCCTTATTCTAGTAGTAGACAGTTAGTAACTTTTTTCTTTGTAATTGCTAGCCGTAGTTATAAGTATGTTAACTGAATGCACTAATTTGACTACTACATTTATGATCGCACTGAAGCAAAGTACACGGAATAAAACCAATATCTCAGTACACTATAATATCTCAAGGAATGCAAGAGAAAATTAAGTATCCATAGTAAAAATAAATGAAACAGTCAATCAGTGCGTCATTACTTTTTGAATCATTCTGTAGTTCAAAACGGATCAAGTGGAAACAGAAACATTGAAAACAAGTAAGCCTACAAAACAACAGAAACATTCAGTGTTCTTACAGTTGAATTTGAATTTTATTTATGTCCTTTAGGCATCTAAAGCTTAGGCCAGGATAGAGGAGCTGAACGGATATGGGAAGGCGTCGACCAGGTCCTAAGTTGAAGGTACCTCTGTCATTTGCCTGGTGTGACAGCGACATTGGAAAGCCTCAGTCAAGATGGTCAACTGCTGGGATTAAAGCCACGGCCTCCCAAAGGCTAAGCCAACACTCTACCACTGACAAGTGAGCCATCTTAAGATTGATAAACGGATCAAGTATTTATTGTACAAATACGTCGATTTTTCTTCATTTAGGTTTTAGTATACCTGGTAAATGCTTTTATGTTTCGAAAGTTTGTGTGATAATTTTCCGAACGTGGAAGTTGGAATTTATTATATTGATCCCAGCTCATCCTCATTTATCTTCCTTTGCTTTCCATAGGGATGCCTCAGATGTATATCACTTTGAGCAGAGCGTTAGAGAAACGAAAAGCAATGTTTTGCAAATACGACTATAGACTTCATATATTTATTTTTTTAATGTATTATGGTGTGGTTTTACGAAATGAGTTCTGATAGCCTGGAGCTCTGAGTTTCTATTCACTTCTTATGAACGAAAAAGAGTTTTTTTATACGGTACTAAAATGCGAATGAACGTTGAAATCTTTTGAATTATTTTGAAATGTAAAAATAAAAATGGTGTTATTTCGTGGGGTAGGTAGGTGTTAAAAGAAAGAAAGAGTCTCGTAAAAGAGATCTGCTTCGCGACGTAATGTAACGCATGTTATTCAAGGGGAAAAATATTTTCGAAAGGCGTAGGAAAAATGAATATAGATCTGCATGTTATAAAACGCTGGTCGAGAAGATCTCTCAAGCAGAGTATTGAATTTTGCACTGAACTGTGAAACTGAGAGAGATTTGAGGATCTGTGTTGTTAAAAAATTGTAAGTTACCATAAATGTTATAGGTACATTTATTCGTTTTTGTGATATTTTCATGCTTGAACGGTTGCAGTGAAGATGTTATACTACTTCCTCCCTGTCCCGTACAAAAACCAAATCAGTAAAATTTAAATACCATTTCTCTTCCTTCGAACTTTGGCGTATGGATTTTACTGGATCGTAAAACACGGTTTACTTCTTCCCGTATTCTTTTCTGAGTAGGACGCAAGTTCTTGAATTCGTTTGTGCATTTTCTTCTATGGGTTTGAACGTTCGCGATGCATTATGATATAAAATAAATATACACGTACAACTAACGAACACTCAAACCTCATACACACAAATGCACTTCAGTTGTAAATTATTTTTTCTATTCCGAGTGAGGTGGACTAAAGTGCGATGCTTTCAAATTAAATTTTCGAATTGTTGACTCCAATGACGTAAGGCCGGCCTAGAATCCAGGGATTGTAAGTTTATGATTGAAGGATTCAGTTGAGAGGGATTTCTGTTTAGTTCCTTGAAATATGATTTAAACTTCTCCCATGACTCCGGAAAAATAACAGTTGGAATTTGCACGTTCGATGTGTGAAGGTAGGCCATAATGCTGTGTATTGCCTTCAGACAATATTTCTTGAATAGGAAGAAAGGTGCTGAGACATTCGTGAAGGTATGCAGGTGCAGTTGTAGACAAGTGAAATGCTCAAAGTGATAGAACATGGAAGAAGATAATCTCACTGCATGTATTTATCCGTATGAATTCTATTTTTGTTCACTTGGTTCGTCCTTATGGGCCATAGCAACACCTGCGCTTTGCTTGTGAATTTACAATCATGAATGTAAATCTCAATGGTCAGGCTAATGTATTGATTGTTCTTAATGCGACTAACTAATTTCAGATCAACAAGATGCGGAATTTTGTGCAGAGCGTAAGGATTATAACAACATTAATGTTAATACTAACAAGTAATGTGGAGCTCAGTTGGGCTACCGCGAGGCTTCAGCACCCATCGTTTGAGTTGTCCACAGTATTACTATTATATGGAGAAATGGAACCCCCTGAGTGACCTTAATTCAAGTAAGTTAAGGATAATCTAAAGCAACGATCTCCAACAAAAGATGGCAGCACTACCTCCGTATATGCCCAATGTATTTTCACTGTTACACGAAATTTCATTGCTGCTTCTACAAATTCAAGCCTATAGAGTTCAAACTTTCAGGGAAGAAAGTTCATAACCAATTCAAGAGCATGATCGATGCCGATTTTTTTTCATTGTTGAAAGAGCTTCGTTGTCAAAGGTTTCGATATTCACAACAACAATGAAGCTCTTTCAACAATGAAGGAAAAGGAAAGTAAAAAATCGGCGTCCATCATGCTCTTGAATTGGTTTTGAACTTCCTTCCCTGAAAGTTTGAATTCTCTAGGCTTGAATTTATAGGAGCAGCAAAGAAATTTCCTGCAACCATAAGAATACATTAGACACATACGGAGATAGTGCTGCCATCTTTTGTGATGGTTGGCTGGTTGCTTTAGATCACCTTTAATAGTTCCTTAGTTGAAAATTGGCGACTGGCAGATGGACTTAGAGGATCTATGTAGCTTTGAACTGGTTTTAACGAGACTTTCTGAACGACACCACAACCACCTTCATAGGCCTCATGGTTCCAGTGTTGAAAGTTGCCGACGGACGAACAGACATGGCATATGCGGCTTTGAATTCGTTTTGCCGAGATCTTACAAACGATACCTTAAGCACTTTGGTAGCCGTAGTTGTTCCTGAATTAGTAGTTACCGAATTGAAAATCGTCGAGTCGGACATAATGGTGATATAAGGCTTCTCTCCTTTGACCATATAGCACTTCAGCAAGATATCTTGGAGTTGAACTTGATCGTACCGTACTATTTCAGCCACATCTGAAAGCAGCTGCCACCAGAGCACTAACTAGGCTACTAGCACTCTATCCAATCCTCCACAGTCGTGAATTAACGCTGAACGTATACGTCATTATGATTCGCTCCATTTTAATTTATGCTGCTCCTGCATGGCAACATGTAGCGAAATCTCACCTGATACAACTACAACGAATCCAAAATCGTGCGGCAAGAATGACAACTGGACATAGCAGAGATACAAGAATCACTCAATTGCATGAAGATCTGTCATTACCATTACTCACCGAAGTCATTGACACCAACTGTCGTACATTCTGGCACCGCATGACCACCTCTCCTTATCCTACTTTACATACTATTGGAACCGCACAATCTTTCCGACATACCCATCGAATGCCTCATCCCACATAATCCTACTAATAACAACTTCGATTACCTGTCATAAATTCATGATCAATCATCTTTTTATGGAAGGACTTGTAACATCTAGCCTCACTGATAATCTTAAACATCTTAGCCTCGCTACATAATTCCCTTCCTCCAACCTCGTTAGCAATAACTTAAATAAAACACGTTTGTAAATAATGACTTCATTAACGTTTTGCAAATTATGACTAAACCACCTCACTTTTCACAATCATTGCCTTAGGGAAGCGACAGTTGCTCTCTAATCACTACCGATTTAACATTCATCTCGCCAACTTCAAATCGAAGGCATGAGCAAAATGCTCGAAACTTCACATCCCACCACGTCATTTACTCTGACTGATGGTGCTGAAGTCTAAAGGGACATTGTAATTATTTTCTTGTAATTGAGAGTGTTCAATTGTGAAATCTTTCTCGTTCTTGCCTAACTGGGTACAAGCCTTAAGGCACATCACCCCCACCCCCTCCGCGCTTATATATATAATTCGCTAAGACGTTTCTGTTTATTATGAAAAGAAAGCATGTGAGACGAAAGGAAAAATCCTTGTATTTGCGCTGCGGAAATTGTCTTACTAAATTTCAAACAAAAGGAAGCTGAATAAAAGCCATTCTAGGCGTAGAGCTGGTTAATAATGACCTAAAGCAGTAGCGTATTTGTTAAAGCTAATCCCACGTTGAGATATGCAATAAATGCACGTGGTATGCATGAGATGCTTGATTTCACCCTTTGTGCGTTACCTCAGCTTGCCATTCCTTGTTTCGTTATAGAAGTCTGGGGTTAAGACCATCCTAAGAAGTAGTGAATTATCTGAATAATAATTAGTTAAGTATCACCGCCATTACTTCCCTTACGTATGCGATTTTCATTGTCGTTTCCAACGAATTATATAAATTCTTTCTATTTTCTAGTTTTATGCTTTAAATAGATTGTTAAACACTATTAAAAACATCCCTCTGTTCTAGTCCTGTACGTATATATAATTTATTGGCGCTAATTTCAAACCATAATTTAGTGCAAGACCAATTATTTGTTGAGTTCTATGTAAACAACGAAGCAAAGTAAGACGACCTTCAAATCAGATAAAAGTATCTACATGACACCTGCTACGTCCCTTGACACTCATTATAATGTTCGGCAGTTTGGCTCTACGGCTGTCTCCCTCTGTTTGACAGTTGTCATTCTCGTCCAACTTCGAAAAAAAAAATATCAAACACAAGCAGCTGTTTGATGCTAAACTGCAGAGTATGGACATCAGTCGTTTTGTGAAAGGTTCAGTGGAACGAAACAGTGCTCCAACGCATTGGGTACCAGCAGTAGCAAACCGCATTGTGTATCAGCTCTAATTGTGCAAACATCTGCAACCACTGAAAGGAGCAGTTGTGTTCTAGAAAATGGCAGCGCAAGCAGCATCTGTTACACACACTGTAAATGAATCCAGTGGATCTTCGTCGCAGTCAAGGATGAAAATTTTTTTTGAGAAAGACAGTGTTACAAGTGCAGAAATACTGTGGTGCATCCACACTGTGGTTAATCATCAGTCAAACAGAAATGCAGCTAACGCTGTTAATTTATTTCGCATTATGTTTCTTGACAGTGATATCGCTAAAGAGATGAAACTTCTAAAACATAAAGTAGGTTACACCATTACCTTTGGATTGGCGTCTTTTTTCAAAGCAGAGTTACTGAAGAAAGTTGAAAAAAAAAGTGACTTCGTTTTGTTATTTGATGAGTCTTTGAACAAAGTTTCACAGAAGGAACAATGTTATATTCTTGTACATTACTGGAATGAAGAAAAAAGTGAAGTGTCTACAAGGTATTTGGATTCAGCTTTTCTGGGCCATAGCACAGCATCTGATTTATTGACTGCAATAAATAATTCTTCATCTACATGCACCATGAATTAAAGAAAAAATATGCAAGTTTCAGTGGATGGACCGACAGTAAATTGGAAGCTGTTAGCAGACCTAAAGAAAGATCAGAAAGTAACAGCCCTGATGGTAAGAAAATCCTGGAACTGGGAAGCTGTGGTTTGCATGTGTTACATGGAGCCTTCAAGACATCTTTTCAGAAGAGTGACTTTGATGTTGTAACATTTCTTCGTGATTTATATAACTTATTCAAAAATATACCTGCAAGAAGAGCTGACTTCACAAAATATACTGGCTGTACTATGTTCCCAAAAAAGTTCTGCCCTGTGAGATGGTTGTGTAATGTTGATGTGGATCAGAAGAAAGAAGAGTTAAAGGAAACGGAACAAAAAGAAACCGAGCGAAAGCATGTGGTTACTGACATAAAGAATCTTCAGCAGAAAAAGGCCAAGCTTATAGAAGAATCTACAAAAGATGTACAAGACATTAACAGAAAACTAGAAGATCTTCAGAAGAAGTTACATTAGTGTTGAATGAATTATAAAATTTGTACTACATGCAACGGCGGATTTCAAGTCTGAACAAACAGTAAGTTCGATGGCAGGAAGGTAGAGAATCTATTGTGGAAGCCCATTGCGTAGACTAACATAACGTAACTACACGTAGACTAACATAACTAACATTTAATCATATTTGTGCTACTTCTTCGCGAAGAGAATATGTAACTGAATGTCTAAAAGCTCCGATAATTACATAGAATAGTTTTCCGACAGTTATAATATGAACTACTCTACCAAGTGCTAACAGCAGTCTATCTCTCTAGTGTTCAGATAACAAACTACAGAAAATTTAGTCTTAAATGGTGCCTTTTCTTTTTCGTATGGGTACTGGAAATTTCTGAAAATGCTACTGGAAAACCGGGAAAAGTTAGGGAAATTTGTCTGCAGAAGTTTGTAGACATTCTGACAGTATCGAGATCAGTTCAAACGTGTATAAATCATTTAGATTGAATTAGTGGGTCCCGACAAATAGGGTATCCATCTTCCCCTAGTAATTTCCAACTCAGGATCTATTAGGGCTACGAACGTGTTTGTGGCTGAGATGTTATTAAAAAGATCTGGGTGAGACGAGTTGGAGCCTGAATATGTTTTCGAAATAGGACGCCCGGTGCTGAAGCCTGGCGATAACACAGGTGAAGTCACGCTGAGCTCTGACTTACTTGTTTCCTTATACGTAGATTTTTTAATATATATATATATATATTAGACCGTTACATTATCTCCATCTATTCTAAAGTACCGGTTAGTATTCCAAAAATCCTTCCACCTTCTTTTTTTAAAACAAGTAAACGGTGTAAGGAAAGATCTATATTTGAATTTAGACAGTTTGACTTCGTGACATATGCTTTGTAGTCTATACGGGATCAGCCTAGTACAGGCTGATATAAATGGGAGTGTGTCAACACAAGAAAACGACTATCAACAGAAAGAAAACATGGTGATGAAGATTTGCAGAAGAAAGTAAATTTCTTTATTTAGCCGTTCTCGATTCAATCTCCAACACATTCATATTATTGTTGAAAGACAACAGGAAATAGTTTGGCATTGATAACTTATATGAATTTTAGTAATATTTTAAAACTACAGTATAACATGTCAAATAAAATTTATCAGAATGGAATTAATTCTCATAAGAGTCCGTCTATTATAAAACATCATTAAAGTAATATATCGACATTCATTAAAAAAAAAAAAAACTTTGTCTCGATCGAAATGAGAGTCTCGAGAGACATGTCTCGGTCTCGTCTCGGTCTTGGTCTGGAATTCGAGACGAGACGAAAACTAGTCTCGGTACCATGCCTAAACAATACGTGTAGTTAGTTCTGTTATATAAATAAGAATCAAAGTCCAAACATGTTCATTGGCCATATTGAGTGTTGATAGATGGAGGACGTGTATACAGGAAAAAATTTGAGAGAAAAATAGTTTTTTTTTTTTTTAAAAGTATGTTTGATATGGCACTTGCATCGTATTTACTTTAAGTCTTCATTTGTGGATTTTAAAAGCAGTAGCTTATAGAATCGTGATGATGCGAAGTCATTAGTTACTAAAATGGCCCCAAAATACAATTTTTTTTATTACCGGTTTAGAGAAAATATCCATACTTCATCATTTCAAAGTAATGGCCGATTTATTTCTTTTAATTATATTTTGAATTAATGTCCCTAACCCCTTTTGTTAACCATGGGAGATTATTGCTTATCGTTCGATTGAAATTGGAATAGTTGAGCTAGATATGGAAAGGAAAGAAGGCCGAGTTAGGGAGTGAAAAGGGATAAAGAAGAGATTATACTGTAGTTAGTCATCTTGTAATGAAAAGGAAAATGCTATTACGTATTCTGAAATGTTGATCGTTAAATTTAACACAAACCTGGTATCGCAACATTACGGCATATAAAATTCTAATTACGGATGTAAGATGCCTCTCCGCTCAAGACATATTCACTTGTGGCATGGCGTAGTGAGATTCAAAAGAGAGTAATCAAAAAGAATGTAGTTAGTGTATAGCTTTTTAGTATTCTACATGAATATACAAATATATAAGCACGTAACCTTTGTTTCTTTATGCGAATCGCACCGACGTAAAAGGAACTAAGTTATAATGATCATTTTTTTTCTGTTTTATTACTGTTTCTATACCCATGAATCTAGCAATATAAACTGTGAAGAAAGGAGGTATGTTTCTTACCACATACAATGTACTATTACATAGCAAAGTACCATGTCGTTTCCTACTTCGGTTTTAACGTTTGTTTTTTTACTATGTTTTTGCATGCTTGAACAGTTTCCAATGTTGGCTAGTTCCTTTTACCTCAGTGCGATTCGCCTGTGTGTGGTATATCCTCCTCCTATCTGTCGGTTCTATAAAACATGACATTGCATACATAATCCGAAGATATGATATTCGATAATGTTAAAGCAATTGTCATGCATAATAACCAGTTGAGAACTTCAATATATATATACAGGGTGGCCCATTTTAATCTTTCCACGGAAATGTCGGAAGAATGAGAACACACAGAAAAAATGTTTGGAGTAAATGATAGAGAGTGCAAACGGGGACGAACGTCCAATGCCGCCAAAAGTAACCCCCGCCCGCCGTAAATGGGGGAACGGGGTAACTTTGAAAATTCAAATGGCAGCATGGGTCGAGTAGTACCTCGTTCGATAGGTCTTGGGAAACTAAGTAACGGTGCTCAAAAAATTTGCAGATGGGGCACTATTTTCAAGATGGCCTCCAGGACATGGTCTCGATGTCAAGTGAAATGTCCAATACCCGTAAGATGAAAACCGTGGAAAGTAAAGGAAGGGAACAAAAATTGTCATGTAAATGACAGAGGGCTTATTGAATGGTGTGGTCCCTGGGCCCCCAGTGGCCTCCCTGAACGGGTCCCAGGGGCTAATTTCAAAATTGCAAATGTCATCATAGGTCGAGTGATGCATCTTGGAAAACCAAAATCCGTGCAATAGGAAACGATTGGCGATATGGGGCACCGTTTGCGAAATGGCCGCAAATACGTGGTCCCAGTGTCAGAGAAAACGTGTAGTGTCCAGAAAATGAAAACGGTAAAAGATAAATGAACAGAACAAAAATGCGATTAGGAAATCACAGAGGGTATTTATCAGTGCACGGCTCGAGAATGATGCAACAGAAGAAAAGATGATT
>JAGDQP010054569.1:0-13320 GCA_022664845.1 Lepisma saccharinum
GACAGTAAGTAAAATTAAGTTAGCTGCGAGCAAAATCTACAGTGAATTTAATTGAAAGCTGTTATAACATTATTTTTTACACTTTAAAAAAAATACATATTTTACCTAAAACACCAGTCTATTAGTAGCACTTCAATCATAGTACTTAAATGAGAAGGATGGGGCTTAGAACAAGCCTGGTTTATTATTCTTACCACTCAGAAGAGCTAAAATTATGGAGTTCTAACTACGTACATCATCGTGTAAGTGTATTATTTTACACTGGCCCTCGAGATTTCGCTGAATATAATTACCAAAACTATAGAATGAGATCACGTTTCCATCTCCGAGACATTATTGTCGAGAACCCATAAGCTTTTTATTATCTATTAGGCAGTTTTCTATAGCTACTATTCTGTCTTCCCCCCTTCCTCGTCAGAGCGTTACTCAAGGGCTGAATTTTTACACATATTGCTCTATCGATTTTCCCCGGTATTGCATCCCGTCTCTGTGTATGAGCACGTTTTCCAGTTACCGTTTCTCTTTCTCTTGCCCATAATATCCTTTTCGAGGCGAATTTTGTGTTTAATAACAATTTGCAAAATTTTCACGCTATAATCACACATGCACAATATGGCGTCGAATCGAACGCTCTGCCTTTATAAAAATAGTTTTGTTTCTAACAATAACAGCTAATAAAAATATTGTTAGAGAGGAAAAACTTTTATATATAATTGAGAAAGAGAAAAAGTGGTGGAAGTAATATTCCTAGTTTAATTGAAAATAAAGAATGCTGTATTTAGGTACTTTGTGGTATTTAAAATAACAAAAGAGCGGTGAAATATAGAGTTGTAATTAATAGTTATTTGTTTAAAAGAACTCAATAATTGCTTTTGGAAAAAAGTATTAATTGAGTCTTGAAACTCTAGAAGAGGACAATTTTAACAATTGTGGTGTTAATGTAAAACGGTAAAAGTATTGATTGTTGCAATGGTGTAACCCACTTCTTTTTCTAGAGTAACTGAAAGAAGTATTGGAAATCTTCAGTTTTAAACAGCTATTCTTTCCGTTTTAAGAGAGCATATGATAGCAAGTAACAAAACGGAGAAACTATACAGTATCCTGGTACAATTTGGAATTACGGAAAAGAAAAGAAAGTTGTTCACCTATGTCTCAAACCATAAACAGATTATGTATAGGTAATAAATAATATGTGCGATAGTTTCGACATTCGCAGCGGATTGATACAATGTGATACTTTATCACTGCTACTCTTGAACTTTGCATTGGAACATGCGACTCAAGAAATAAAGGAGGAAAAGATGAGACTAGTTGGCCTGAGCCTTAGATGTCTAAATGCCATAACTAACTCTATGGCCTATGGAAATCGCAAGTTCATCGCCGCAATAACAAACGTTCGCTATTAGATTCTATCCTGGGCAATATCAAACCAATTTTCATCACGAACGCCTACTTCTCGAAGATCTCTTCTAATATTGCCCTCCCAACGACGTCTCGGTCTTCAGATGAAGAAGATCAGCAGTGCATTTAAAAGAAATAGATCCACGTTGGGCCACATTTTTGCCTTGAGACAAATTTTGGAGAAGAAATGGGAATACAATAGGACGGTTCATCAGTTATTCATTGATTTTAAGAAAGCATATAATTCTATAAAAAGGGAAAAGTTATACACTATCCTGATACGATTTGGAATTCCGAAAACACTGGTTCAACTAATGAAGATGTGTCTCAGCGACCCCATAAGCAGAGTACGGATAGGTAATAATATGTCAGGTAATTTCAAGATTCGCAACGGATTGAAACAAGGCGATTCCTTGTCCCCACTACTGTTTAACTTTGCGTTAGAATATGCGATTTTAAAAATTAAAGGGGACAAAAAGGGAGTAACTCATTGAATGGTTTGAATCAACTGTTTGTATACGCTGATGATGTAGATTTAATAGGGGACGATATAGATGAACTAGAAAGCAACACTGATGTCTTAGTAGATGGGTGCGATGGGACAGGTCTTCAGGTAAACATTGATAAAACAAAATACATGATAACAAGCCGAAACACAGGGAATGAAGGAAATAAAAACATAAGAATTAGTTATGAGGTCATAGAGAAAGTAAACAATTTTAAATACTTGGAAGCATACGTAACAAACAAAAATTAGGTCAAGGATGAAATAAAAAGTCGCTAAATGTCATAAATAAAATTCAAAATTCGTTAGACTAGTATTGAATGGCTTGAATCAGCTGAATCCCCGTTTACGCGAGGGATGTAGATTTAGTAATGGGCGATATAATTCCATTACAATGTAACAGCGATACATTAGTGGTAGACAGCTTTCAAGGATTCCTACAGGTGTACGTGGAGATATTAAAACTATATTTCAAGATATTAAAACTCTCTACAAAATAAATTCTGTAGTGATCGTTGATCTATTTCTCATCTATCAATCTGTGTTTGAGTCATGATAAATATGTTGAATATCTGTTTATTACGTTGATGTTTGAATACATGTGCACAGTAAATAAATATATCAGTGTTATTTTAATACAATTTTAACACAGTACAGTACACCTTCGCCAAAAGAATTTCTTAAAAGTTGTATTTTCACTACGTAAACTTATAATTAAAACACTCAAAATTGCATGATAGTACGTTGTTGGTGAAATAAGAGATGTTGCTGAAGTTTAATAGTCCACCACAGCATTAATCCATTTGCGAAGATTTGCTGCAGCGAATGTGTTTCAAGGTCACGTTTGAGTTTATTCATCTTGCTCCTCATGTTTGTATTTGGAACACGCATTTTCAATTGCCAATTCTCCGTCAGTATGTGATCGCGGGGTAGCTGACTTTTGTATTATTTCTTTATTCATTTGGTGTGCCCTGTTAGAGATTCACATTTTTCAACAGTTTTCTCTGTACCTTATGGTTGCTCTCAATACGCCTTTCACGCGACATAATTGCACGAAAGCATTAGTGCACGAATTTGAATTTGCATATGGCCTTTAGGCATCTAAGGCTCAGTCCAGGATAGGGGAGATTAAAAGATGTGGGAAGAAGTTGGCCAGACCCTAAATTGAAGGTACCATCTCGGTATTTGTGGACAAAAATGGTAATGCTTAATGAAAGACTGCTACACATCATGTCAAATTTATACTTTTCGATGTTTACTTTTAGCTTTTTGAGTTAGTACGCGTATAAGTAGTCAGTGAGCATATAGAAGTTTTATATCCTTTCATTTCAATTTGTTTACTTTCTTGAGTAAGTAGTCTATAAGTAGTCAGTAAAATAGTTTTCTTATATATGTATAAGGTAATATATGATAAATATTGTTCGAATAGAACTGTATCTTTCAATATTTTGTTACTGTTGCAACTTGTCCCTTGCAGTGTTGCAACATGACCCATATATTGGGCAAGTTGCAACATGTGACCCTTCCTGTTTCCCTTTAGTGTCACTCAGTCCCCTTGGAAGTTAAGGCATTTGACCATATTCGCGAAGAATGTAAAACGTGTTGCAACTAGCCGCAGTCTCCCCTGTATATACGTAAATTTAAAGAAGGGATTCTGCCAGAATTTTAAGTTGGGGGTGTAAAGTGAAAATTCGGAGGGTGTAATTGGAGTCTTTCACTATTTCTATCAGTTCTTGACCGTAAAATTTTTTAAGTTGGGGGATGCTGTCAAGGATTTGGGGGAGTGACACCCCTTACAGGTCTAGCGGAATCATTGGCTCACAGTGTAAATTAAGAGTGACCCCGATTACACCCTATTGAAGTGCGTATAGTTAAAAAGAAAGGTTATAGCCAGTGATTCTGTCAGACCATCCCTGTGGGAGGGTGTCACGCCCAAATTCTCGAGCGCACCTTACAACCTAAAATATTTTTACGGTAAAAGGTCGATATAAACTGAGCAAAATTTCACTTAAATTCTCCCAATTTTTACTTTACCCCTCCCCCCAAGAAACTGACAATCCTGGTGGAATTACTGGTTATAGCTACAATGTACACGTTGATATGCATGTTGGAAGTGAAAGTGAAAAAAATAGTGAAACTTTGAGTGAGATATGTATAATTCCACATAAGTGTATAAAGTATAAAAACACCTAACTGGCGTGTCACCACATTGAAAATAGCCGGAGTTGAACAGTTGTTGACTCAAATTTGAACCTATTTTGTCTCTGTTTGCTTTCGTTGAGAAGTTGGCGTATTATGGACTGAGTGCATATAGTGAAAAATTTCCCTAAAAAAAGGCTATAGCCTCACCGAATTTGCTATATTCTTTCGTTGAACCAGCATTACAGACAAACGGACAAAAATATATAAAAAGTTAAAAAGAATTTTGCAAATTTTTATTTATGCATACATTTAGAGATATTCATGTTTACATTTAAATAGCTGCACTGAGAGAGAAACTGCTACTACTAAACCAATAACATCCGATCAATAATAAAGTAATGTTGTACCTTTAATTTTATCTCGTCCAGTCTTCTTTTTTGTACGTTTGCTAATACATATTTGGACCTCTATCTTTTTTAATTGCGCTTACAAATTGCTGGGAGGCCATAATTTTTGTATGTCTCTCTTCACGTCTCCCTCATCTCTTTAGCAATACTGTGCAGGATTTTACTAATTTCATTGGACTAGTTCAATGAGAAATATTGTTCTCTAGGAATTAACGATGTAATAAAATGGCCTCCATAGGTAATAAAATAGTCAGAAAGAAAAGAATATAAGCCGACAATGGTTCCCTGTTTCTATCATTGAACTATAAATAAATGTATATATAAATTAAACTTTCCCATTATTTGAATTTACGATTTCGTATGAATCATGTAATCAGAATGGCCGAAAAAGTTATACTTTTGGGAATTTCTTTTTCTTTTCTTTCTTTCTTTTTTTTTTCGTGTTAGCACACCAACCTCAAACTTTCGTTTTCATTACATTTTGTTTTCACCATCTGTCCGTAATACCTGGTAGCTCTTCAGTGAAATCAGGTACAGAGAAAGAGTTCCTTTTTTTAAAAAAAAAATGGTAATTCTACAACTGACAGATCCTTTGCAATGGGTTAGCTTCTTTCATTTTAAGGGTTCAGTCCAATAACATAATGAAAGAAACTACAGGGAAATTAACTTCCCGACCTCGTTTCAATTTATCTGGACGATTTTAGCTGGTGATGTTACAAATTCCGACACTTTCCATTGAATTGGCTTCTTCCATTTCAAGACTTAAAGCTAAAACTTAAATATAGACAGAGAGAGAGAGGAGATGGGGGGAGGGGGGCTTACTACATTAAACCATAATGGTGGTTCAAACAGCGCATAAGTTATGAAGAAAGTTTCCCTGTACTTGGTTTGGGTTCAATCCTTTAACTATGAAGAGTCTTTATACTTATATATAATATTATGTTAGCAGTCTCCATGATCTAGTAGCGACGGTTCCAGACTACGAATCAGTCAAAGGAAGATTGGAGCCTTGCCATCTCGGCTAAGGTTTCCCAGGGCCTTCCAAGGTCCTACCAGGCAAATAGTAGAATGAGCCTAGAACAGAGACCATTACACTTCATGCATTATCCTTTTCTCAAAAATTGTACTCATCAAGGTGATGTGCTTACGCCAATATACATGTGCATGACATAACGTTTTTAGTACTCCTTCATATATTGCGTGTATTCTTGAAGATTCGTTTTCATTAATTTTCAAAAAGTGGGGCTACACTTTTCCTATTTAATATTTTCGAAATAGAGCATACGATAAGCAGAATGTTACATTCAGAAGGAGGGGAAATGTACAATACACTGTATTTTTGCAGTGTATGCACATTCAGTACAATTCCATTCATTATGTTGCAACATAAGCTCATATTGTGAAGTAAAGATGCTACAATGTTCTGCCGTGTTGATATTTTAACTTATTTATTACTTTTGATTTTAACCCGATACGTCCATCTTAAAAGACTTATGCAGTATCATTACTTACAGTATGTGGCAAACTTATAACGTAATTAAGAACACTGTAATTGCATTATAGCAATAACTTACAGTTCGCTGGTGTAAAGACAGAGAGCAGACTTAGTTGTCAATTACAGTCAACTCTTACCGAGGCACCGTACCTCAGTGGTAGAGTGTTGGCGCAGGATTCCGGAGGTCGTGAGTTCGATCCCAGTGGCGGACCATCCTGACTGAGGTTTTCCCAGGGTTTTTCCTCATTCACACCAGAGAAATGCCGGGATGGTACCTTCAACACAGACGCTAGCCTATACCTTTCCCTTCCTTATCCTAACCTGAGCCTTAGATGCCTAAAGGTCATAAATAAAATCCAATACAGTCAACTCTTTATGTGTATTTATGTAGTCCGCAGGTTTTGTTCAAGTTTTGAGTGTTCTAGGTTAAAAATGTAACTGGCAAGTATCTGTACGGGAAGTACTGTGAACGCCACTCCTTGAATAACAATTTCAAACAAGAGACTTCCCTGACCAATATGGTCTCTTAGAAATAGTTCGTAGCGAATCAGTGAACTTTGCATTGTGGTCTGTTCAAAGTTTTTCTGAATGTCCGTATAATGAGTGTATGGTGAATGATAATCTGACGATAGTTTATAGAACACAATTTAGAGGTAGTGTTGCATTATCTGGAAGTATCATTTACCTGTAAGAATTTGGTTACGTCTTCTCGAAACGAACTCTCTTTCTATTGGATTTGTCTGAGGTGGTTGCTGGTTTATGACAGATTTCCAATTGCTGCCGGCAAAGACTATAATGGAAGGGAAAGAACGATTTTCGGTTTTCTCTTTTCTTCCCCACATCTGATACCAAGCATCTAGTATCTATCCTCTTTCCATTTAAACGGATACCATAACAACCCGAGAAGAATTCTGTTGCTTCTGCTATTACCATGGTGATATCTGTTGGTGGTTTAGCAATATTCAGAAATAAGTAACCGCGCTGAAGCATTTGATTAGCGTTTTTCTTTTCAATGTCATGAAGATTTTCAATGGTATCAAATCCAATCAACGAATTTGCATCAAGAAAATGCTTAAAAAGATGTCTAAGTTCTACTGACACTAAAATATCTGTGACTATTCTTGATCTTCACTTTGGTTTCCATGGTGATTTAACTCCGCCTTCCACTTTCTGTCTAATGATGAAATGAAAACAATAAATCTGCGTCATCTCAGGTAGCTTTAATATGTTCTTTATCAGGTCTTGCCAAGTATAGAACTTACTTAACGATGTTAACTTCGGTTTCCTTATGTTCGTCGTATACGTCTCCACATGGAAGCATACATAGTGATGCGGTCCCACAGTGTGTGAATTTCTGGCTTTTACATATTGTTGGTTCCTGAATATATCCTCCATACCATAAGGTAAATTATATACGTATATCAATCTGGTAATTTGCGGCTTGTTATACAGCACTACTTAATTATGAGCTGTGTGTATATTAGTTAAGATAACCTAGCAACATGGAATGTTTTTCACGAGGTTTTGCTATTGGTTCAGGTATCTACCAAACGGGTACGGATCAATATCTTATAAATACACTGTATGTATTCTCTGTAGTTTTCGACAAATATTAATACTGTTCCACTTCTTGTGAAGATACAGTCGAGAAAGACAGTATAACTACCTTGAATTATTTTAAGCATTTGCTCACAACACATGCACTCATCTAATAGTTTGTCATACCGCGGGAAGTCTCAATGGTATTGGAAAGATAAATTGTATAAACATGTTTCAGTGTGGTTCCTTACTTCTGAAATTTGATACTTAAACCATGAGCACGTTAATAACAGAAAACATTAGAATTGATCTCACTTTGGTACGGTATCCTATTAGATGGGAACACCATGCAAGATGTTCGGTGTCAGATATGGACCCCACCCCCTCTCCCCCCAAAAATTAGAAAACCCTAAATCGCACTTTGCTCTGCACTACAGTTTTTGCCGCCAACAATGAAAGCATCTATCGAACATGTTAAAAGTTTACTTACTTAAAGCGTTGCACTAAAAGCTATCGTAGACAAATCTATTGGAATACAGGTGTGGTTTCGAATGACACCACGAAATCCTCGAAATTATGTTCTACAAGTACTACTGTTATGTGCTTAAGCCCAATTGCATACAATGTGAGCTAAAAAGCTTTCCGTATAAGTGTTGTGGATTAATATCTTATAAATGGAGGAACGAAAATTTTAGATATATCCCTATAGTGTTTTAAAAAAAAAGTGTTAACGTTGCTAGGATTTCTCTCGTAAAATTCCGCTTTTAACTTCTGGGTTCTGGGTTCTGGGTTCTTTTAACTAGAAATTTAGTCCAACCAGTAAAATTCTAGACTTCTAACTGAACAACCCATGTTCAAATCTCAATTCAAGCTTTTTTTTTTTTGCTCCCAACTGAAAACTGATGGCTGCTTTTATTAGCCAAGTCGCAGCAAAATTCCAAGGCAGCTATGGTTGCATATCTTTCTCCAGGAAAGTTTCAGAATTATATTAACAGTGTAGATTCTAGCGATTTAGAGCAAGCTGATACTGGCCATAACTCAACAACATCACTAAGAAGTCCGAAGCACCTTGATCCAGTCATATGTAAGGATCATGGACTCCTTTGGACGAGCGTTTTTCAAGTAACGTGTTTTATAAATTTAAAAAAAATCCAGAAAACTTTCTAGAGTTACTCATGAGAATTAGAAATAACCATTATATATATATTTTTTTTTAGAAAACAAGGAGAAAAGCTAAACTATTTAATACGGTTATATAATATCACCGAGGTTTTGCAAAGCGGTGGCATTGCCATATGGCGAATCTAAGATTATAAAAGCTCACACCGCGCCTCAAGATCACGACAAAAACTATCCTTACAAAAGTGGGAATTTAGAAGAAAAAAACTAGTGATATATTCAATGTCTTTATTATTATTATTAAGATATACGGGACGAGATGACTGGAGAATGGAGGAGACTGCATAATGAAGAGCTCACCAGATGTTGTAAAAATAATGAAATCGCGACGACTAAGGTGGGCAGGCCATGTAGCTCGGATTGGGGGAAAACGAATTATATTCTATCCTGGTTGGAAGGCCGGATGGAAGGAGACCATTGGGAAGACGGAGACGTCGTTGGGAGGACAATATTAGAAGAGATCTTCGAGAAGTAGGTGTTCTTGATGAAAACTGGCTTGATGTTGCCCAGGATAGAATCCAATGGCGAACGTTTGTTACTGCGGTGATAAACTTGCGAGTTCCATAAGCCATAGAGTTAGTTAGTTATTATTGATTTTATCACGTGCTGGCGGGCCAAGAAATACCCATACGGGCTGGTTGTGACCCCCTGGCCAACTATTTTGAAGCTTAGCTCTAGACGGATAGCTATAGTAGAGTGGTTTATTGTATACGCTTTATCATAAGAAAAGAGAGAGGGTAACTTGCTCAGCAGCTTGTATCTCGAGGGTACAACACCGCTACTCCGCTTGTCGCTCCATTCAGTTTTGCTGTTCTTGTGACGTTGGTGTTCAGGGAGCAGGGTATCTGTCAGGCCCAACGGAAGGTACAATACTTTAGTATAATGCAATTTATCGTTATATATAGGTCGCATCTGTTCTAATAGATGGGAAGGAAGAGGAAATAAACATATTATCTGAGGTAGCGTTGTGAAAATACTCATTCTAGATATCTCCTGAAAAATTACAAGTCCCTCTTGAATAATAAATCTAATTACAATCATAGAGAGAAAAAAATGTATCGCTTCGAAAGGAACACATTTGGGAATAAGTAACACCGTACACGCGCTACTTTGCGTTTGGTCATTCTCGGTTGTATAATTTACCAGTTTTCTCTCCTTCTCTTGTTTATATAAAAAAAAAAGTTGGTTTTCCTGTTGCGGTTGTGTGAATGTTCTAGACGCAACACACTGTTTAACAAATTAGCTGTAATTTTGTTCTCTTTGTGATCCTACTTCAGTCTTTGTAACATAACACCGTTGCCGAGCTAATGGGAAGTTATAAAATGTGATTTCGGGAACTGATTAAAAAGACTAAAACGTAAGGCAATCCGAGTATTTAAAAGTTCCTTATTACAATCTCTAAACAAAGATAAGAAACCCTAATATTTCTCTCGCACGCAAAGGAACTAGTTAAATATATTTTTGTGAGGTAATTAACTTTTAATTACTAAGCGCGGAGGTGAATTTCGAACAGTTTGTTTTCCTCTTTTTTAATCAGAGCTATCTATCGTTCCTAAAATGAGTTAGTGGTTTCTCTTTGTGAAAGAAGAAACCAACATTTTTTCTTCTTGTCTTCAAGAGAAACGACCTCTCTGTTGAACAGTGCATGGATGTGCCTCGACACCTACATTCAAGATGCTGGTGTTGCACAACCTAACGCCAAGAATTATGATGACAGTGCGGCAGGAAGGATATATAATACTGAGAATTCATTTCAAATTTCTACTCTCATGAAGCACTATTTCGTGGTGGTATGTAGGAGTATATCCCGTTATACCGAATAATTAATAATTAACTCATTGATGTATGTATTTTACATTTTATGGAGTGGATTGCAATTTATGATCTAAGCCTCTACGTATTATTTATACGTGCTTAAAAATACACTGTTGCAGTGAACCAAGTACAACGCAACATACATGTTAATCTATATATTTTATCGAAACAGCCCCTATCACCAGGATTGACATTTCTCCTAAAAACCAGTAACTAAGCATTCAAATTATCACAGACTATATTCAATTTTCATATCACATGATTGATAAGTTTCTTTCTGAGAAACGAGATACAGAGAAGATTCTACAAGGGCCTTATTCAAGGTACCATCCCAATATTCGCCTAATTAAATTAAGGAAAAGTTTTGGAAAATCTAAATGTTTTATGACCGGTAGTAAAACTCGAACCTGCGTGACATTTTAGCGATGATCCAAGAACTGCGACCTTAATCGCTAGACCAAAGGGGCTGAACTCTACACTGCAAAAAATTATTGGTGTTTATTGTTACCCCAAAAGGAGTAATATAACACCTCTACCCCTACACCAATTCCAGTATTGAGTAAGCACCATCCGGGGTGCCCGGAACAGCCTGGTATTGACAAACACATTTTTACCGGTGCTCAGAAACACCGTTAGTAGTGTACAGCAACACCTTTAAACGTGTTAAAGTTCACGGCTAGAAGTGTTAGGGAACGCTTTCAATGGTGTTTATTAACGCTCCTACCAGTGCAATTTAACAACGGCAACGGTGTTTCTAACCGGTAGAGGTGTTTGTCATTACCAGAATCGTTGTTCCGGACACCCCAAAGGTGTTACCCAACACTGGAATTGGTGTAGGGATAGAGGTGTTCTATTACTCCTTTTGGGAAGACAATAAACACCAATATTTTTTAGAGTGTAAACCAATCTATGTGTGTAGGGAGGGGAGTTGACTATTTCTCCACTATTTCATTCCAAGACTCTAAACTTCACCTTCCTTAAAGACTGCTACACTTTTCACTGAAGGGATATCGAATTACTATTGGATATACTGGTTCGCCACTATATTGTAACCTGAAAAGAGAATTTTAATTTATGACATTCACACTAGATGACCATTCTTTTTTCCGAAATTTCAGTGTATGTTTCTATGTGAGGTTATTGACAATTCCTTTGTTAGATAAGTGTGGACAATGTTTATGGTATCCGTGCAGGAGGTTTCAGAAGCCAAGTGTATTTGTGTGGCCAAGCTTTAGAAAGTTTATGAGAGGTGAAGCCGTTTCTAACCACAATATGGGTAAGCTTCTTGACTGTTGTTGAACATTTTCCGGGCTAAGAACAACATCCTGAAAACAGAAACATAGTAGAGAAATGTTAAGAAACTTAAAAGATACACCGTTGAAAACATTTCAATCATTTTCCTAGAACGAAGTTCGGCTTCTGGTTGCATGAAAGTTCCAAGTAATATTACGGCCAAAAAAAATATTTTTCGATCTTATCATCTTTCAATTTCTTTGCTTACCGGTAAGAACCAACTGGAGAATAGTTTCCACTAAATTCACTTATAAGAATCAAAAATATTTTTAGCTTATACAAGGGTTGTTCAAAAATAAACCAAACATTTTAAAAATGGAGCAAACATTAATACCACTTAGCTTCCTGTCTCTGCAGTAAAAGGGTTGTTCAAAAATAAACCAAATATTTTAAAAATGGAGTAAACGGTAATATCACCTAGCTTCCTGTCTCCACAGTACTCTCCACCACTGTTTACAGACCGTTATCAACGTTTCTGTCATTTCTGGAATGCCTATTTGAACTCCAATTTTGGAATACCTTGGAGGTCCCTAGTTGATTTAAACTTTGGGAAGAGGAAGAAGTCGACTGGTGCTAAATCAGGGGGTGATATGCGACGACAGGTGTTTGGTACTTTGTCTAAAACTCCCGCGCAACGAGTTAAGATTGGGAATGTGCAGTGTCGGTATGAACTTATTCTGACAAATCTCTGGCCTCTTACGCTTCATTTTTTCTCGTAATTGTTGAATGACGTTAACGTAGAGCACTGTATTCACTGTGGAGCCTCGTGGCACTAACTCTGAGTAACAGATTTTCTGATATTCATTTAAAAGATTTCTTATGTTAGGAAAAGATTTCTAATTTTCATTTTTAACGTTCCATCCAAGGATTTGCTTGACTATTTACAGCTAAATGGTGAAAATACTAAAGAGGAAAAGCCTCAAAGTTCATTTTCTACATTCAAAGAACTTTCTCAGAATGGTGATAAGACGAAAGTGAAAATCACCATGAAAGATTTCAGCAACAAATCAAAGTAATGGATCAATGATATCAAAGACTTTCGAGTGTAAGCGTGATAGAAAATTACTGTTTAACCATCAAAGAAGACGAAACCCCAGCAGGATTAGTAATAAAGAAAGCTTTAGATGATATTTGAGCGCCAAGAGAACACGTTTCTAGAAAAGTTTAGTTAATGATACCTGAACTATCTTGATGTGTTCAGTATTTGTATTGATTGATATACATGCAATGTTTGCATATTTTTTGCTAATATTGTAATTACTAGACGTAAATATAGTTTCACTTTCAACATGTTTGTTTTTAATGGCTGTGGACAAATCTTATGTGACTGAGGAAAAATGGGTTGCATATTTTTAGAACCATCACATTTTCGGATCTCTTGTAAACGATATCGGACAATATCGATAGGGCAATGGCATCTTTAGATAGTGATACTTCTGTAAACCTCATACCGAGCGGCCGTGGCTCAGTGGTATAGCGTTGACTTAGCAGTCGGGAAGACGTGGGTTCAATCCCATCGTCCGACCATCCTGACTGAGGTTTTT
>JAGDQP010054570.1:0-13320 GCA_022664845.1 Lepisma saccharinum
GGTTATGTGGATATTCTTTCGTGAAAAGAACTATTTTGAATTTTAAAAATATGTGTTGGAAAACTTTTTCTGCTTCATTGACATCATCAATAGGTAAACACAGCCTCAGACATACCATCAGCAGCACAGGGTTGATTTAACGTTACGCAAATAAATTTGGTTGTATCAACAATCCCTCTGGATAAAAAATAAAAAGGTGGACATTCAAAGGTCAGACTTAAGGCTAAATCATTGCGTATGCTACTGCGGGATATCATGTAGACAATAAGAAGAAAAGATAGAATTGTTTTACATTTTTAAATGCTCATGTACATCTGAAATGAGTAAATTCTTTAACAATGTTTGTCCATTTTTCATACAAACGTATCGATGGGTGGTTTCAACAAGCTAAGCAATTAGCATATAATATTAGCTATATGCACGCACGAATGTGGGTTGTCACCTTGGCAATCCATTTCTACGTATAACGAAGTGAATTAGTTAAAACCACAGGGAGTGCAAATATTGTCTTCTTACAGGCTCATATTCAAATCGTTTACTGTAAAATTGAGTGGGATAGAGTCAATACTACTTAAATTCTTCTGGAATTTCCAACTAGGGAGGGTGTAGGGTAAACCCATAATTCACGGGGATAACAGTGTTTAAATAGGGCTCTATAGGGTTTCTGTCGATGTCTAATCGTAAAAGAATAATGTTGAGTATTTGAGAATTTGAAGGGTCATACAACCCCATTATGGGGAGGGGTGTCAGAATCCCTGGCAATGTGTAAGAAAAATGCTTATAAAGGAAAACTGAAAATGGCTAAGTGCTAGAAACGTATTCAAGAATCATTTTTAAAATTACGGATAAACCTTCACACACTTTGCGTTCATTTCTTAAGCACAAGATTAAACATCACAAATAAAATTTGTTCAAAAGCTATAAAATATTTTTTTATACAAACGTATAGTTTATTATTAGTATTCATTTCTAATGTTATCTTCTTTTCAATTCTTCCATTTGGCTTCAATGGATTTCGTATTTATAAATATCGTCTAACCGTCACGAGCCGCCAAAAATGAAGTTTATTCAGCTGGTGTATCCTTCGATCGGATGAATCAACACCTGCAGACAAAGCCTTCAAGACTAGCAAACTGCGGAAAATGACAGTCACAGCAGACAAGCTTCCAAAGTACGTGCTTTGGAAGGATATAAGGTGACAGGAACATTTTTTAAGTTTCTCAATCATCATGGGTGAGAGTAAATTGTCTGGTGGTAGCTTCTTGCAATGGATTTTATTTTACCTTACGAAGTGTTCATATACAAGATAAAAATATTAGAAAGCTTCTTAAATTCAAATACATACAGAAATATATCGTTGCTATATGTCAGTTTTAATTAAATGTGTATCCAGTTGACGGGAGCTACTGGTAGCATAGAAGATAAACGAGAGACTCAGTGGAAGAGAAGCTCATCTCACTCTCCGGTTAATTTCTTTTCTTTTTGCACATATCCCACACATCAGAAAATCTAGTTTAGTTACTCTCCATCAATGTGGTATGCATTAGAATTTGAATTTTATTTAAGGCTTTCAGGCAATTTCGGTTCAAGCTGAATGTATGATGATGGTAGAATTAGTGGAATGAAGGAAGTGGAAGGAAACGGAAGAACCCCGAGAACCCCCCCTCTCCATATGGTGTTTGTCCAACACAAACCCCACATGGCATGAGCTAGGATCGAAATGAGAACCTGAAGCACTAGAGATGAGCCCTCTACCATGAGCCTCCGCAAAACATGGCATATGCATAAATCACTGCATAAGTATTTTCAAATATTATGTGTAGGTCTGTGTGCAGAAAAGTTTTGGTAGATCTCCTAACTCGAAACAGTGCATTTTTCCTATCAAGTGTTCATGGAAGCAAAATAAATGCATTAAACCTTCCAATACAAAGTCGTATGCCTTATAAGCCGGCTTTTCAAAGATTGTGAAATGATGAGAACGAAGAGAAAACGGAAATAAAGAAAAATCGACATTGAGTATCCGTGTGAATCTGCTTCGTATGTTGTGTTTCATTATCTATATACTTTAGTTTCCATCATTAGTAAATAGACTTAACATTATGTTATAGAAAAAATTTGCATACTGCCACATGCTTCGTATGTTTTTATGATGTGATATTAAAGATGTATTGTTTTTCTTTCTGTGACATTTCTTATTACTGCGCGGATAACGTTAGTTGTACAACTCATGATTTTTGTTCTTGCTATACGGTGTGAAATCTGGAATCAGTTCATTGTACTATTATCGCAAACACTAAGTAAAATAGTTCAGAATTTTATGCTCCTATATTACTGTTTTGTGGTGTTGCGAATTATAATATAGCAGCCAATGATTTGAAAATAAATACAGGCGATTGTTACAATTCAATATATTTTCCCATCACGTTTATAAAGAAAGCGTTTTGAATTAAGAAATGCTTTTGTTATATTATTTTGCTTTGTGGCATGGACTTGTTTTCCACCGAACCCTGAATTAACAGACTAACTGTCGATGCAGATTAATTCATGTAGTAATAATATATTTAATTTTAGAGTCTATTTGAATTGGTATAAAGGTCGTAAACCAGCTACTTAGCTTTTAAGGACAGGGCCAACAGTGTCTGGTAAAGACGGCTCCGTACCACCCTATTCAATGGATCCCGGTGGGATTTGAACACGTCTTCACCCGCACAGACAATGAGCGAGCTATTTGTTTCCTTGACTATTGCGGCGTCTTGGGGGTTATGTTGAATACTGCTAATTACGAATAAAGCAAGTCATATTTACTATTGAGTTATTACGATTGGAATGCCCGATTTGAAGTAGCGGTGGTATATTATCCTTTGCACAAAATGGGAGCGTCGAAAATGTCGTATGACACCATAATGTTGTTAAGAAAGCCAGGTGGTTATTACATCAAGAGTATATATTGATCATTAAAGTTAAAAAATAAGTCACTACCCTCATTCCTTGAAAGTATGATAGTAACTTTTCCCTTCTTATCAACACACCCCGGAATTGTAATATCTATGGCAAACCACTGGAGGTGAGTTACTGTTTTGAGCTATTTTAATAGTAAGACAAATGTATTCAGCCGCTTTAAAGTCACGGAGCTATTTGAATATACACATTATGAGTAATACAGTGAAGACGATCTTAACTTTTCGGACAAATTATTATTTGGTCCTTCCAGGTTGACGGTCAAATAGGACCCGTTGGATACGGTTTGCAATTCATCGCTTGAACTACCTGTTCTAAAACTAGAGTCAGATTGCAATACATAGAACGCAAAGCAGAGAGAGACATTCCTCTATTATATCAAATAAACACACTCTATATGATTTCCGTATAAGGATAATGCAACTCCTCGCAGAATACGCATGATACACCTATGGCTTAAGAAACACTGACTGTGAGATACAACCCTGGAAAAGCAATCTTATTGTTATCAACATTCTGCAGGTTTATTCGACTCCAAAAACGTTCATGCTGATAAAACTGCCTCACTGACTAAACGTTGGTCTCTATGGTTGTCGGTAGTTGCAGGGTCTAATCTCGTATAAATGACCACGACATTTAGGGCTGTTTTTCATGAAAGCTTGCTTTGCTTCCTTTGCGTGCGATTTGGGTGAATTGCCGATTGAAACACGCGACACACTTACCTTACAATACAGCACGCAATAAAACAGGCGTTTCAATTGGTTACTCACCCAAAGCAAACATCGCAAGCTTTCATGTAAAGCAGCCCTTATGTCTTATTGAACTCAGTTACACTCAGCAACTTTACCACAAACAGCCTGCGTTGAATACCAATTGTTTTGTTTTTAGCGAGACCTCCAGTTTGCATATCTTACAAAGGTCTTTACAGACAATGCAATATTTGGATTATAAAACAATGTTTACAACCTATTATAATTAGTTTTAGCGAGTTATGTGGGTCTCCTCCACTCCTCAGTCAACTCGTCCCGTTTTGGCTCGTATATCTTTCTCTAAACCTTATTTCCAAATACACGTAATTTATGTTCATCTGCTGGGATCGTACTCCAACTTTCGCAGCCGTAAAGTATTACCGGCAGAATAACCGTTCTGTATATTTTAAGTTTCAATTTCCTTGATATTAATCGCGATGTTAGAAGTGTTTGGACTAAATAGAAACATGCGTTGTCCGATACTAAGCGACTTTTTTTTTCTTCCGTGACCTCATTTTTGCTTGTTACGTATGCTTCCAAGAATTTAAATTTGTTTGCTTTCTCTATGATCTCATCCCTAATTCTTATGTTTTTAATTCCTTCGTTTCGGCTTGTTATCATGTATTTTGTTTTATCTATGTTTACCTGTAAACCTATCTCATCGCACGCTTCTACTAAGACATCGCTGTTGCTTTTCAGTGCATCTATATCGTCCCATATTAAATCTATATCATTCGCGTATACAAACAGTTGATTCAAACCATTCAATGATAGTGACTTTTTGTCCCCTTTAATTTTTTTTAATCGCATATTCTAAGGCCAAGTTCAACCGTAGTGGTGACAAGGCATCGCCTTTTTCAATCCGTTGCGAATTTTGAAATTATCTTACATATTATTACCTATCCATACGCTGCTTATGGAGTCGCTGAGACACATCGTCACTAGTTGAACCATTGTTTTTTTAGGAATTCCAAATCGTATCAGGATAATGAAGAACTCCACGGACTGTGCAATTCACCAGATGTTGTAAAACTAATGAAATCGCGACAACTAAGATGGGCAGGATGGGGCAAAAACCAACATTATATTCTACCCCGGTTGGAAGGCCGGATGGAGGGAGGCCATTGAGAAGACCGAGATGCCGTTGGGAGGACAATATTAGAAGATATCTTCGAGAAGTAGGCGTTCGTGATGAAAACTGACTTTATTTTGCCCAGGATAGAATCCAATGGCGAACGTTTGTTACTGCGGCGATGAACTTGCGAGTTCCATAAAACATATACTTCGCTAGTTAGTTAGAATTATGTGGGTCGTAAGGATACCCCTAGATACACGAATTGTTTGTGACACTGCCTTGAAATATTTTTCACAGTGAAAGACCTGAATAATTATATTTTGTTCCAACCGAATATACGCCGTCTACGGTAAAAGTGTCAGACATCTCTTTTTACAGGAAGACCTTCATATCAATACCTTCGTCTGCATGCAAATTTTGTCTTTGTAAATTGCCCGAATCCTACTGGCTCATCAATTTCCCGAAATTCTTCTTACAGCAGTCAGTTTCACGATTTTTCGTAGTTTCAGTTAGTGTAAACCAGTTTTTGTTTTGAAAGTAGGAATGAGATTTTTAGTTGTTTACTATTAGTATTATTATTGGTGGTGGTATTAGTGAGCAACAAGCAAATAATGTAAATTAGATCAGCAAAATGTATATTGTTCTGGTTCAAGTTAATGTGGTTTTAATTTTTACATGCAATCTTTAAAACCAAAATAATTTTTAATGGATGACTGGAGTTATTACGTTGTCTTTGGTAACAATGAAACAATAATCTCTGAGCGCACTGAATCTTGTTCCCGGATTCAGTGTATAAACTTAACAATTCTTATCCTAAAGAGGAAACTTAATTCTAACTTTGGATAAGAACTACTTTCCGATTTAAATCCGATTCTAACTGACCATGCGCAGACGCCAGTTGGGACAGCATGGAAGAAGACCATGCTTCTCTTCCATTCCTCCTTGCTTTACATTATATAGCTAGATTCCATGATTTAGTAGCTACATTCCACTCCTTGACAGGTGTGTGGATTCAGAGGACACAAATCTTAAATTAAAGTGGTGCCATCTTGAACATTGGAGAGGGGTACCTGCCATCTTGAAATTCCAATTATTCTAGGCCAATATTTAAAAATAATAATTACGTGGATATTTCAAAGAATCAATTAAGTAAGTATAAGCGTAAACAAGCGAATCAGGGCTTGGTAAACTTATGTTGCATCGGTTATGCATCAGCAATAATTAACTAAACAACTGTAATTACAATTTCTGCATTATGTATACCACAAACGTCTCCAACACAGACACAAATATTTGCGAAGCAATTATGTGTTGTATAACGGTCAACATTAATCAGAAACACTGTACAGACCATGACAGATTCTGGTCAGATAGAGGGAGTAATTCAGTCTATATAAAAGAATGATGGCGTAAAAACGTTATTTCGAAGGACTAACTTTAAATGGAATTATGGAATACAAAATAATTTATTAATTAATTAAACTTTGGGGATTGTTAAAGATAAATATTATTTTGCAATATTGAAAATTTGTTTCTCTTGGAAGTAAATCTTCCGCAGTGCTAAATATTGTTTAGGTTGATGTACAAGAATGCATTTGAAATCAATTGATGATAAGAACATAACACAAATCTTCGGCAGTAAGCTAGAAAATGTATATAAAAAAATGTTTTCTCTTTTCGTTATATCACCTTCTAAAGGTACGGAAACTTCCAAACTTATTTCCAAAGATATACAAAAGATGTCGCTGAAATGGCAGAGATTCAACTCCGGTTTTCCAGTTGCTAGTTTGGTACTGTACCAACAAAGTTACCAGACACAACTAAAATCTGTCCATAGAGTATAATGTAATTTCCTGTTCTAAACGAAACCCGCCCGTGATTTCCTAATTGAAGAAACATTGTGCAAATCCTGCTATACGAATAAATCATATGTTATTCATATTATTTGCACATAAATTCAAAGTGACGCGGAAAATTAATATGGTAGAACTTTCTTCTAACGATCGAAAGAGGTTTAGTTTTCCGTCAGTCCAATGATAATACCGATGAAACAATATTACATAAAATAGAGAGTAAGAAAGACATACGACTGGGACATTATTACAAACTCTGTAAGGTTTTGGAATTGTGTGTTGGTTATCACAATGCAAATGGTAACGGCGAGTCCTGTTTTGAACGATGATTCCGATTTAATAAACATTATGCATATACCGGGATTGAAAATAAATCTTTGTTGATATATTTTTCATTTTGTTTCCTCGAAAGGGCACTCGTAGAGATAAATGATACTTCGACTTAAGACGGGCTGAAGTCTGAATATACTATTCAATAACCACAACTGTAAATTAAATTAAATCATCTATTTATTTCAGTGTAAATCACAGGGAATAGACGATATTCCAGCCGAATAAATTAAAGCGGGAGGAATGGCACTAATCAAGGAACTGCATATATTGATCAATGCTGTATGGAGAAAGGAGAAGCTTCCAAAGGAACGGAAAACCTCAGTAATAGTTCCGGTTTTAAAGAAGGCGTTAAATCGGACTGTAATAATTACCGTGGAATCTATTTACCTGACCACGCTACAAGGTATTGAGTAATATACTGCTAAACTCGCCTAACTGTACACGTAAATGAAATAATTGGAGATTTCCAATGTGGATTTAGAAGAAATAGAACCACGTTGGACCAGATTTTCGTCTTGAGACAAATCTTGAAGAAGAAATGGTAATACAATGCGAATGTTCACCAGCTATTCATTGATTTTAAGAAAGCTTACGATTCTATTAAAAGAGGAAAGCTATTCAGTATCCTGGTACAATTTGGAATTCCAAAGAAACTGGTTCAACTTGTGAAAATGTGCCTCAGCGACCCCTTAAGCAGAGAGCGGTTAAGTAATAACATGTCAGATAATTTTAAGATTCGGAACGGATTGAAACAAGGCGATGGCTTGTCACCACAACTGTTTAACTCTGCTTTAGAATATGCGATTTTAAAAATAAAAGAGAACAAAAAGAAAGTATCGTTGAATGGTTTGATTCAACTGTTCGTGTACGCGGATGGTGTAGATTTAATAGGGGAAGATAAGAGACAGGACAATGTAACACTGGTGTCTTATTAGAAGTGTGTGATGAGATAGGTCTACAGGTAAACATAGAAAAAACAAAATACATGATAACAAGCCGAAACACATTGAATAACGGACACAGAAAAAGTAAACAAATTTACATACTTGGATGCATACGTAACAAGAAAAAACGAGGTAATGGAAGAAATGAAAAGTCGGGTAGTAACAGGCAACGCTTGTTTATATCAGTTCAGAAAATCCTAACCCCGCGGTTAATATCAAGAAAGTTTAAATTGAAAATATACAGAACAGTTATCTCTGCCGGTGATACTTTACGGTTGCGAAAGCTGGACTATGACCTTAGCAGACAAATATACGTTATGAGAGTTTGAAAATAAGGTTTTGAGAAAGATATACGGGCCGAAACGGGACGAGATGACTATAGAATGGAGGAGACTGGTTAATGAAGAACTTCACAGACTGTACGACTAACCCGTTGTTGTAGGAATAATGAAATCACGACTGCTAAGATCGACAGGTCACGTAGATAGGATGAGAGTAAAACGAAGACTATATTCTATCTTGGTTGGAAAGCAGAGGGGAAAGAAACCGTTGGGAAGACCGAGACGATGTTGGGAGGACAATATTAGTAGGGATTTTCGAGTAGTAGGTATCTGCGATGAAAACTGGCTTTATCTTATCCAGGACAGATCCCGATGGCGAATGTTAGTTACTACGGCGATGAACTTTCGAGTTCCGTAAACCATAGAGTAGTTAAGTAATACTTTCACGGTAACACCTAACTTAGCTTCCTCTATTTTCAATCTGTTGCTTCCTATAAGTACTAATAGAAAGAGTACTAATAGAAAGTGG
Source organism: Lepisma saccharinum (assembly GCA_022664845.1). Classification (NCBI taxonomy): domain Eukaryota; kingdom Metazoa; phylum Arthropoda; class Insecta; order Zygentoma; family Lepismatidae; genus Lepisma; species Lepisma saccharinum. The sequence goes on from JAGDQP010054570.1 coordinate 8,723, forward strand.
TAATAGAAGTAATAGTAATATTAGTAGAAGTAATAGTAACAATGTATAATATTTATTAACTTTCTGACAACATCAGGCTCTTCGGCTAGCATAGTGACTCGCACGTCACATTTTGCCAGGTCACCTATGTCAAATTACGTTCCTCACAAGCGTTTGTTAGGTGCTGTTTTTCGTTCATGTTTCAGCATCGAAACTACGTTAGGAGCTGAAGAACACTGTACTCGTCTGTTGGACACGCGCCTGGCACCTCCTACACTAAATGAGAAGTCCATCGCTTGTCTGTAAAAACTGATAATTCTAACTAGACACAGCTGCAACGGTTATTAAACGACCATGGCCAACCCTAGAGAGTCCACAGTAACTTGTAATGTCTTTCATGAGGTATTTGACGAGAAATGTTTGACACTCCACAACTCCCGTAAGTAACGTTTGAAAAAGTGCGTCCGGCGTATGTGTGTGAAGGTAGGCTATAGAGTCGCGTATCACCATCAGGTAAACTTCCTGTTTTAGATACAAAGAGTCATTCCTATAGGTATGAAAGTGTAGTTCTAGACAAAGTGAACTAGTGGTCAATTGGTAATCATTTGCAACGATGGACAGTGTAGTCCCTTTTGTTCTCCCTAGTTTATTTTATGTGTAGAGAGGGGAGTAATAGATCTAGGGATGGCGTAAAGGTTGGGAAGGACGCTGGACGGAGAGGCGTATCCCAGCAAAGTGTTTAGAATCCGTTTCGGCAGTCACTATGCCATGGACGAATAAAAAACGTGCTTTCACTGTGGAATCATTTTTCTAAAACAGTCATTGCGATGTCCAGCGTGCTTCTCGCACAAGCTTCCAGCTTGCCCCTCGTGCGACATTTCGAGATCGAAAAAGAGTTATGTTGTGGATATCAAAATTTAAATCAAATGGTTCTGTGCTGAAAACGGGCTGAGGAAGGCCACGGAGCACTCGAACTCTAGAAAACATTGACGCAGTGAGGCGTCCGTTTATGCGATTTGCAAAGCGATCTACTCGGAGAAAAATGAAAACGTGTAGCATTACTTCCCATTGTGCGGATTTCATTCGTATTCATACAGTTACTTTATTTTGTACCGTATTTTTTTATTTAACACTTTAAATTAGGGATGGTGTTGTATCGCACCGTGTTCGTAGATATGAGGTTAGCTTCTGTGTGTGGGGAAGAAACACCAAATCACAGAGCACGGTTTCGTTGGATATTAGAGTTCAAAGGAGGCAAGGACCGTATTACAAAAGGCAAAAGCAGTGGGCGTCTAGCAATTGCGCGCAAACTAGAAACGATTCAGTACATGTCCAACATGATAATGGCGAATAGGCTACACATCCGTCGCTACACCATTTTCACACTGGTTGATCTTGGGTACACCGTGCTCCTTTATTTTCCATATTCGCAGGATCTTATATTTAGACCTGCATATGTATAAAGGGTTTATATAAAGAGAGAGGGAAGGAAGAGTGAAAGAGATGGGTGAGCAATACGTGATCTTAGTTTAAATTATAGTTCAACACATGTATGGGTATGTACAATATATGTTCATCTTCTTTCAACCAAGTTGTACTTACTCACCCTTTCCTTCAAGTTTCCAAGAAAATCAATCTTCTGAGCGAAAGGAAAAAGTAGCCTCCCAGCATGGAATGAAAGAGGTCTTCCCATCTTCTTTTCTTAAGAAATGGCAGTTTCCAGAATTAACTAGGGTCTTTGAAATCATATCATGGTGATAAGACAAGACCTTAAAAGAAGGTAATTTAAAGTCATCACTTTCAGTTACTCTCTTTCCCTTCTTCTCTGTGAAACTTTCCTTCTCGTTGATTAGTTGATTAAGAAGTCAGAGGAAGATGATGAAATAGACTTACCTTCTCCTCCTTACCATTTCGCTTTTGACCTTCTTTTCTTCTTTGAGTTTTACAGAAATTGAGTTCTTTTAAATACGTCTTCCAAAGATTGGGGCTGAAATGACCAAAGAGGTCGAAGATATACCATTAAAAGAGTACGGTATATTATAGAGCATAGAATAAGTTTTTCTTCGTGGAATAATGGAAACCAAATAATTTATTATCGTTTACTATATAGAAACACAATTAATTCTATAAACAATAACATAAACAGAGCTCTTGGTCTTCGATATGAATATATCTAATTAAAATTGTCCAACTGTATGTTGTTTTGGGTGTTTATGAATATCAAATGTAGATTATGATGTTATATCTCTTGGACTGTAAGTAAAGTATCCAGAGCTCTTTAAGAGTTCGAATGCGATGGAACTCTGATGGCATTATGTTTAGTCTGATAATGTTGAGACTTCGTAACGTATTAAATAGATTTGTGTTGTAGTGCAATACGAAATAGAAAATAGATAGTGGAAATGGTTACCTCCCAGATGCGTAAGGATGAAGTCGGTCCTCTAATGTTTAAAAGGAGACACTTTAGTAACTGATAATAACACTGTAAATGCAACTTCATAAAAGCTAGCAAATAGATGAACACTTCTCATACCACCATAGATACCCACATTTATGCACTTCTTCAATAGTAAGAAACGTACTCTAATTTGTTGTCTTAGCAGCAGCTTTTGGACGGATACTAAATAATTACTCCAGGAGCATAACGACGGCGACCGGCCGCAGCTCGATGTTTGGATTCGACGGGCCACCGTCGGAATTATACCATTGATGAATCTGTGCAGCCAAGGCGGTATTTTTTTAGTATAGCTGAAGTATAGCTAGACGGATTTCCGCTGTTCTCTAGCGGATATCCGACACAGCGGCTGACCACCAATGTCAGCCAGTGGACCGACGGAGGAAGTGGGAATGTTGTTCATGGGATATTTATGTCTCAGAACGTGGCAGACTATAAGACATTTTCACTTCCTGCTTACTGCAGATAAAAATGGAGTTGTTGACGTAAATATTACGGGAAGGGAAAAATATATCAAGAAAGACCAATGTCATCGAAATGTTGCAGATACGTGGTCGAAAGTTTATGCTTGGTCGTTGGTAATGTTGTCATTATGTTATCCACTGCGGACCATTAACACAAAACCAAAACTTGACAGCAATCACTCCCCACATACACACACCAACACCCCATCTTTCTCTCTCACACACACAGGCACACACCCTCACAAACACTACACACACATACCAGCTTCGGGTAATGACCATGGTAACACTGACAATGTGCGTGCGTACGTTGTCTTAAGAACTTCAGTAATAGGAAGTCCTTTAACCTGCGGCCGCACTGAAAGTACCTTGTCTGGCTAGGTACGTTTCCATCTCGGCATTTCCAACGGCTCCAGACGCATTGTTCTATCTAGTTCTCCCAATCAGTTGGGTGTAGACTCCCTGGCCGATATTTTCCCCATCTTTGATCTAACCCATCCCACCTGAGCAAAATGCCAAAATCTTAGAAATAAATTTAAGGAAAACCTCACCTATCTCACCTAGTGGGATGCTAGTCATCTCACAAGGGAATACGTTCTGTTCTATAATTTCACGAACTAACCATGAGAAAAAAACTCATTTTCGCCGTGTACAAGAGTAAACTAGAACGGGATTCTCAACACGAGCCGAGAAATTCCAAAATGCTGAAAACTTTATGGGCAGAAGTTGTGAAGGATGTTGGTAAGCGATATATATCTGTGTTAACGAACAGTGTTAAGATATAATCTCGAAATCAATGTTTAACAGCAAGCGATATTAAATTGCTGCAAAAGTCGTAAACATCTACCTTGATATGCCCGTAACAGCACTATATGAGGCAAGTGAATTTCACCAGTGTACTGAGAACAGTAATCATGGGGGAAAAAAATATAATTTAACAATTCTTTTGGATATCCGAAATAGTAAAAGCTAGAAACCGAAATTATATTATAATATATTGTCAATTTATCTTATATTTTTCTTATAAATCCATTAAATAATTACAGTACAGGAGTAATCAGTCAATGACGTTCAATACATTATCAAAAATAACTTTTATGATAGTTGACGAAATGTCATTATTCATCAAATGAAGACGTTACTTTAGTTCATATTGCTTCGTCGGATGGCGTAACCTGCAAGATTATAAGTTACTTGCCATGAAACTACACCAAAGCCATTGAAGTAAGCTTTGTATAATTCTTCGGTTGTGCGTGCATCTGCTGAAAAGCGATGGTTTATTTTTATTTGTTGTTCCTATTACGTATATGGATATTTGCTTTGGTGTTAATAACGTCAAATCTATCCTTAGTCAGAAAGTAGTTACGCAAAATGAACATTGCCTTCATAATCTGAACAGCATTATGTACACTTGTCACAGTTAACTTGATCAGTAATCTGCATCTGGATGTCTTTATGCCGATAGCACAGTCACCACTATTCCTTGCTCTACTCAACCGATAATTGAACATGCTTTTCCATCACCCAAGTATCTACCGGGGTATGGCTGCATCAAATAAGGATGCAAAAAGTAATCTTCTTCAGCGATGAACACAAATAGCGATTTTGTATAAATGTCTGTCTTTTGGAGCTTCCAGTTATTAGGACCTAAGTAGCCGAAAAGGAGAGGACGCCCGAAAAGTCCCACAATCATTCTGTCT
>JAGDQP010054572.1:0-13319 GCA_022664845.1 Lepisma saccharinum
CATTATTAACATACCAAATATGATTCAAACTGCTTCAGGCGTTCTTAAATGTAGGGGTTCACCCCCTTCAATTCTCGAGAACACCCTCTAACTTTAAAAATTTTAACGTCAAAAATCGATAGATACCGTGCAAAACTCCACTAACACCCTTCGAATTTTGACTTTACACCACCCCACCCCCTAAAACTAAAAATCCTGGCAGAATTCCTGCTTATATGATATAGGAAATGAGTTTCATACACTTTCGTTATCATTGAAACGTTAATCAGTTTAAACTGTTTTTGTTCCTAATACAATGAGGATAGTGATTTTTGTGATTATGAAAAATTTGCCTGCTCTCCGTTTAGTCATATTCACGGAGGAGGTGAATTAAATAGTATATAAACATAAGTTAATATAATGTAGTATACGCTAAACTTTTAAGTTTTCGAAAAAATATAATTTATTTTCTCCCGTTGATATAATTGTATTATGCAGCAATAATTATTCTCATTTTATGTTCCTACAGGTCAGAGACCTAAAGGCATCTCAAGGTACTGAGCCTTTTGATGACTTATTACCAACGGACGGTCTGGACCAAGAGCAATTACAATGTAGAACGGACGTTAAACTCGACACCACCACAACTGCTGCAAGCAGTGCTACAACTGTTTCTAGTGAAACATCCGAAGAGAACTCGAGCTCATCATCATCATCATCGTCAATAGCAGCAGAAACAAGCGACGACACTACAGAATTAGTCACAGTTGCTTTGTGAAAGTCAACACGCCAATCCATATAATTTATTTGCAAAAGACAAAACTGTGTAGATACACTGTTCGTAACCGAAAGGTAAAGACTATTAAGAAACTCTGCGATGGAATTGTATTCACATGTGTGAACTAAGCTTACTTGTATGAAATTCCAAAAAGAATGAAGTGACGTAGATTTTTGTTTTGTTTTTTTAAAAGAATTAGTATTCTGACAAATCTATTTTGTCAATCAAGAAGAGTGTTACTTCTGGCGTTTGTGCAAATTCAGGACATGCTGAAATTTCTTCAGACGTAAGAATACCATATATTATGCTTATTCTTATCGGAATGTAGGGAGATAATTCAGAAACCAGAATCAGGGAAGATATTTGTACAGAGAAGAGAAATCCGAACCATTCGCCGATATAAAACGAATACGACTTTGAACATTAAGAGGCAAATTCAGAAAGTAAGCATCACTTGACTATTAAAAAGCTAAGCCTATATACTTGAAAAGAAACAGGTTTATAAGATTTGCTATACTTTAAACTACGTTTCTACTTAGTTTTCAATTATTTAAAGAAAATATGTAACAGAGCACCAGCCAGCTTTTGTATACCCTCTTCATAGAACAGGTGAAGTCATCGTTCCAAACGCTGTGAGTGCTGAAATTGCTATGAAATGAGACAGACAGTTTAACAATGATCGGTTCGAATTTTATTTAGGTCCTGTTGCCATCTCTGGCTCAAGTCGGGATGAGTGAGGTAGAGGATGAGGAAGGCATCGGCAGGGCCTTTTTTAAGGTACCATCGCGGCATTCGTCTGGTGAAACTGAGGAAAACCTCAGTCAGAAAAGTCGACGGTGGGGTTCGAATCCACGTACCTATTCATTAACGATGGTCATGAAAACGTGTATGACGTGGCAAGTCCATTTGAGGTGAATAAAGATTTTGCGGTCGTGGTGAAAACAAGGGTTTGTAACAACAAACAATTCCTTCACTTTCCTTTCCTTACATATTCAATCAAAGGAGAACTAAAGTCTTGACGCCACATCCGGTTGGTTACCATAGCAACGGCGGAGGCCAAGTCTAAACAAACAGTAAATTTGATAGCAGAAATGTACAAAATCAGTTGTGGAAGTAATTGCTGTTAATTTTTTTCGAACTGTTGATTATTTCGGTGACAAGTGGAAACTGATTAAAAGGGTAAAAATTGCTGTAGAGTCGAAATATGTACGTTTGCTTACATATGACCGAGATTTGATGCACATACGAGGGAGAGTGCAAGAAAGGACTTATGAACAGTAAATATAATAAGTTCTGGTGAGTAGCTAATTTTAATTTCAGTAAATTATGATTTCATGAAACACATACAAAGGTACTATTAACTTTCGAAATCTTGATTTATGCTATACCTTGTATACTTTACCTACAATATCAATTTGCGTAGCTGTACATAGGGTACAAATGTTTCGTTTTAACACTCGTATTTAACTTCTTGAGTGTGTGTCCTTAACTTGGTAAAAAAAACTTTATTTTTATATGGGCCAGTTTAGTAACTTTGGACTTCGGCCCGTCACGATTTGCCTTTAGCTGTTAAGTGTTAAAATCCACACCCATGCCCCTGCCGGGACTCGAACCCGGGACCGTTGAGTCGATAGCCTACCGCCGCAGACCGCTCGACCACCCGGCCGGCTGTGTCCTTAACTATAACCAAATTAGCAACTTCAGTTTAAGCTTCTTAGATATAATTACCCACTTTTTTTAAAGTCAAAAACTTAGCAATCAATTATGAATTATCCTCATAATCATATGAACGTATTCAAAATTGAGTTCAATGGCATTGCGAGAAACTTGGCTACTTGCGTAATCGGCTCCTTCCACTTCCTTTTCTAGTCTTAGTCCTTTAGAAACAAGAAATATGCCACACGTGTCTCTTTCATTGTAATGACGACAATCTGACACAAAGCACAAAGCCATAACGAGTTGTTGAATATCGAAGAAACACTACAAACTAACTGCTAACCCCCGTTTGTTTAGACTGTAACATGGCAGGTTACCATGGCGACCTGCCGAATCTGACGCAAGACTTTAGTCCTCCATTGTTCTACAGCACCAAATGCCTCACCATTTCTTACATCTGAAGAACTGGCATGCTTGGTACCATTTTCTCAGCGACAATAGCAGTACGAATGTTGTTCTTTTCACAGACCGCCATCTTCTGTGACTTCTGTGAAAAAGGAACACAGAAGCTGGTGCAATGATATCATAAACGCCTGAGAAATTGTGAAAACTACCCAGTTAAGTGATTTATGGTATTAGGGCAAATCTAACACAGCATAACCACTTTTGTAAAGAACAGAAGACCCAGACCGCATATATTTTGAAGTCTCGTAATTCTTTAAAGTATTTAATACTCTCGTACTTTCTTAATACGAGAGAGTTAAATTAAACTCTTAATACTGTCGTAATTTAAATAAAACTTTGTTAATTCGTTATTCAGCGTAGAGTTATTAATCAATGCCTTGAAAGCGATCTTCCTTTCTTCCTTGGGAAAGGATGCGGCAAAGAGTGGGCCAGGGGCTAAGTTGAATATATTATTGGTATGACTGAGGAAAAACCCTGAGAACGCCTCAATCAGGATGGTTGGCTGCTCGGTTGCTCGGATCGGATGCAGGAACGCCATAAACAATTTCAATTTCGAATCCCGAACTTCCCGAATGCGAAGCCAACGCTCTACCACTGAGCTACGACCACTCGGTAAACTTATTACAACAACTAGGTTTGAGAAATTGACGTAGATACCCCTCTCCCATTCTCGTAGGAATCTCTCTGAGAAATTCTGAATCGTTTACTTCCACAGTACTGGATTGGCCGTGTTACGTATGACGGCAACCTTCTCCCATAGCCACCCCGTTTACCGGATTTCTCTTTCTTCATACGATTTATTTTTTGGTAACGGCGATTCGTTAAAGACAGAGTTGAACGCACTTCCAGGATGGTTGTGGTGGTATAACACACGTAATGCTGATTGTAACATCAGGCATGCTTCGTCTGAAATGCAAGGAATTTGGTTAGCGTATGGATATGTACCAAGGGTGCACACATTCAAGAAATATGAGTAACACATGTGAAACTTGATGACGCAAGAACTTTTACCTTGAAATATAATAGTTTCTAATTAGAAAATTCAGTGACTGAAAATGCGTTGTTCAAGTATTATTCCATTAAGAGTTCCTATCTATTTCATAAACAAACTTTATGGAAATTAAAAATATAGTAATGCCTTCTTTTATTCTTGAAAAACAAATCGTTAATAAGTATCAAAGGAGGAAAAGTGTATCGCCTATCCGCTTCATTTCTTGGTGCTGTACCTCATCATACTCTCTTCAGATGTCTCTTCACCAGTGAGTAAAGATCAACCAATTAATGTGAAAGCTTGCAAAGTATTACAAACTTTTATGCGAAAATATTAAACTTGGTGATTATAAATCGAAATTACGAAGGGGTGAAAGAAATATTATGAAATTGATGTCTAATTCTCTTTTCGTTTTTGAATATTTATTCCCAAAATTTTCTTGGAATAATTTTTTTTAAGGTTGTATATCGACAAAAGACAATCAAATACTGTGATAACAAAATTAGAAATTAATTACAAAATTTGTATTCAAGACAATTTGTATAACTGCTAAGTACAAATAAAAAATATGTATCAGAAGCTTTTGAATAAACTGTATTAAGTGTGAAAAATGTATCAAGATTCAATGATTAGTTAAAGACTACATTTTAAGGCAAACTTTTAAGTAAAGAATATTTCTTATGAATCTGAATTTGTTTTACAAACCTAACCTTACTTTGATGAAGAATTACTGAGTTACTTCCAAAATAGCTTGTCATGAACAAGCGTGAGTCGTAACTTCCCGTCAGTGCTACTCGTCCCGTGGGTTGAATGTTGGCGTAACTGTGTTGTGTACGTGGTATAATGTTTGTTAGAGCATATGCATTAATTATGTGTAAAAATTAGGGAAGGAAACAATATAATTAATTCAGCTAGAATTGGCAACATACCGAATTACATGACTGTAAAATTAATTCTAAGCAAAATTTGACAAATGAGATTTAGAATGACAAATTCCACGTTAATGACTCAAGAATAATGCACCCTGGACACTCACCTTCTGTAAGAGAAGCATCTCTAACAGCCAAGTCTCTCTCTAGTTGTAAAGTCTAACACTAACTGATCTGATCTGATCTCGTACTTGCCCCTTACATGTGTTTTTGTACCATTTCCGGAAATTCATTTTTCAGCATGAATTTGTGCAAATCATTGTGATCTGGCCTCACACAGTTGTGACATTAACCTGAGTGTGTAACGCTTGTGTGACGTCAAATCTAATAGCCGGTGCAACATTCCTGAATAAAAATATGGATTGTATGATTTTGCTTCCTGGTTACCAATATCCCTAACATGTTGCCTCGCTTTATTTAACATTAGTTTTCATACATTTTATTTCTGTACATACTATTCAAAAATTAATTTAATGAATTTTTATAGAGAATTGGTTGTCGCTCTATATTGGTAACTAAAAGCAAACCAATTCTGGATTAGTTTAATGTTGTATATTATTTTGTTTCGCAAAGGGGAATCGAAAGAAGTTGATCCCCTTATTTGGTTTGTACGTGTGAGACCCTGAGGACAGTGTTTTGTTAACACCATGTACAGAAAATGTCAACAAATTCTAATATATGGACGTTGATTCACAGCGTCAAGCAGAGTAAAACGAAACCCGAAATACTTAGAACGGAACGGCCGTATTTCAGTGTATAAAACTTGGTCTTATAGTTCGTGAAGCTCTGAATTTGATACCATCTGCCAGCAATCCTAACTGAGGACTTTTCAAAGTTTTACTTCAGTCATAGCAGTCAACTATCGGGATGGTTAACTTGAACATAGGCTTTGCTAGTCTCCTTCCAGCATCATTTTCCCTACCCTATTCCGGATTGAGCCTTTCATGACTAAAGACCACGAATAAATTCAATCTGAAATACTGTTTAGAGGGTCCATATTCTGTTGCGGTGCTTGTTCAGATGTTTTGTTAGGTATTTACAATACAGGATTGGTAACTAAAGGAGAATATGTTTGTCTCTAGATATGTCAGAGCATTAGGTTAGAGAGCTGATATGATCTCCAGTTATGTAATAAGTCATTACTTATACGTTATGTGTCACATATCTGTCATAATGTATTCCGTCACTTGCCACCAGAGAGTTAAGCAATATCTTATATCTATGAAACACTAACAGATGTATTACACAATCACTTATTCCAAATATAGCTTGCGTAAGATAATTACAAAGCTTCATTTTTTCTCTGGTATGTATTTATGACCATGATTGATCTATTAATATGTTTGTCTCCGACAATATTTCATCAATAGGTTAATTTTTCCAGTAATTACGTTCCTGTTATATGAGAATACAACGCACCAGAACGCAATGGATACGAAAACTGCAAAAAAAATTGGCAAGACATGCAAAAAAAGGCTCATTTACCTTATAATTATTTTAGCAACACATTGGGCGGTTTTTCCTCCTAAGCTTTTAACTGCTGTAAACAAATAACCAGTTTGCTTCGTTGTAATGGTCAGAAATATTGTCACTTATTTCACTTTAAGTTATTAACAGTGGCTGAGTATAAATACGAGCAAGTTTTGCAATTTATTCTGTCTCTTTGTCCGTTTGTACCCTCTCTGTTTTCTCTACCCTCTAGATTTCGGTTACTACAAGTCAGAGAGAGAGAGAGAGAGAAGCTATATATACACCCTTAAATTCCTCATGGTCTGAAAGAATAGGGAAAAGCTATGACTTTGACTCTTAACCTGACAGGCCCTTTCACTTTGCTATCTCCATTGTAAGAATTGACGATATGACCTCAATGAAAGCAGCTATAGAAGTAATATAGCGGGTCCTAACTCACCTACAAATGAAAAACAGTATTTATCCATAAGCTAAATATCAAAACCTGACAGGCTTTTACTAAAAACTACAAAGCCTGTACTCATACTTTTCTATCTCGACTCATACTTTTATTAGATGACGTTTTCCCATAGCCTATAGAGAGTCATTTGCCTATAACCCATTCGCTACGAACTCATATATTGTTTAGGAGCCCTCCCGAGTCTCTACCGGGATCCCCCATCTCACCGGTTATGATATATAGTCTAGGTATATATCTAGTCACTATATTCATGCTGTCTACTCAGTCTGCCGATACAGTAGCTATAGCCTATAACTCTAAATCCTTGCTTTTGCATCTGCCGAATGGTTTACATCGGATAAAAAAAATCAGGGGAGTCCTTTATCATATCTCGAAAAAGGTTGGAGTTAGCTCAAAAATTTTGTATTTTTTGGCCCTTAAGGGTTGTAGAATCATCAAGAACATATAATGATCAAGGTTTCGACACTCCTCCACGAGGGGTCAAGTTTAAAAAAACAAAACAGCGAAATCGCTAATTCCTAAACCAATTGAGCTAGATCGATGAAACTTCGTATATTGTATCTTTAAAATATTCATTCCCTACTACTCTCCGAGTTCGTCGAGAAATGTTACTTTTGCTCTATCTGTAACTGTTTTCGAGATATGAGGTCCTAAATTTCGAAAATGTTGAAAAAAACTTTACTCAATATGTTTAAAATTTTGAATGTATATGTTTTCGGTTATTCTAGAACCCTTAAAAGGACAAATATTTCATTACTTAGAATCAACAAAAACATGTAATGATGAAGCTTTCAACACTTTACCTCCAAGTTATCAAAAACACTCTGGGCCCAGATGCAAATATCTCAAGAATTATTCATACCTTTTGTAGAACCCAGTGTCCTCACACCACATTTTCTTACATTGTGGTACGAATTTTTTGCTTCAAGAGAGTTCTTACACGTTGCACACCTCCGACCGAGACATCATCACCAAGCTTATTGAAGTCATCACACCTCTGAGAAAATCAGTCACTCAAAATTGCTTGAAAAACTTCAGAATTTATGTCATGAAAATTTCCATCGGAGGATGATCGTTTAAGGACGTCAGGTCATTTCTGGGAAAACCCATCACTCAACATTTCTTGGAAAACCCGAAGTTCTCAAATTCATGAGGTCATGGAAAATAGTTCATTTCTATGCGCAGCACGTAACTATAAACGGCAGCCATGCGCACTGCCTGTCAGCATACTATATTTTGACCACCACTTGATATCATTATAGTGGTCTTCTCCGCTTGTACCACATTCTTAGAGCTGTTGCAGACACTAGACAATGAACTCAAATCCCTTCCGCACCGAAGGGATGAGTAAACTTGTGTTCAAGCTTAGGAAATGTGCCTGGGGCGGCTGTGGTGGTGTGATGGTCTTCAAGTGAGAGGACGAGACAGAGCATGAATCTACTGCGAGTTGTGGTGGTTGTGAGTAAGACAGAGGAAGGATTATCTGAAGGGGTATGATTGGTGAAATGAGAGAGTCCTACAATGACCAGTAATGATGGTGATATCGATTGGATTGAGAGCGTGTGAAAGAGGAAGGACAGGCTGGAGGAGAATGAATAGTAGTGGCGATGATGATTTGAATACAACCACAGACATATCCCCAACCAATATTACGTTGGGTTCGATGCATGCGTATACCCAACACCAAAAGTGTGTTTCAAGTGAGAGAGTGAGATTGAGATGAGACAGAGAAACGATTTGCTCTCAAAGAATGAATAACAGAGATGAGTTAGGCAAGAAGGACTTGCTGAGGATGATCTTAAGTTAGGTAGGCTGAGGTGGTGAGTGCCGAGGAAGAACGTGAAGGAAGATGAGTGAGAGTGAGACTGTGGCAGTGACATTAGATGTTTGGAATGAGACCGAGGAAGGTCGTGTTGGAAGATGAGCAGTGGTAGTAGTTGTTGTGGTAATGGTTTCGCGTGAGAGACTAAGATTGGATGAGTCAGGGTGATAGTGATGATAGCAGCGATGCTTGGAATGAGCAGGTGGAGAGTGAGAAGTGATGATACTGATGCTTGGAGTGGAAACGAAGATTGTGGTTTTGTCTCTGCTTCAGAAGAAAAGTAATAATTGTGGTGGCGATGGTTTTCAAGTGAGAAAGTGGGATTGAAAAAGAATTTAGGATGGCGACAGTGAACAGCGAGGAAACAGGGAAAGGGTTGGAGTGAGAGAATGACACGTAGGAGTGGCGCTATTGAAATTGGACTTAGAGCGTGAAATAGCCGATCAAGTTGTAATTGGAGTGGTGGGTAGGAAATATTTGCTGGTGGAGGAGGAAGAGTACTACAGTAGTGACGGTGGTGGTGGTGGTGTGTGTGTGAGAGAGAGAGAGAAAGAGAGAGAGAGATTGAATCGGAAAGATCGGAGGCATGGAATCCAATGAAGGAGGAACCTCGCTGAATAGAATACCAATACGAGGCGATTCTTGGAGTGAGAGCGTGGAACAGGGGAAGGTATTCAATGAGAACGAACTACACGGCAATGGAGCGAGAGATGAAAGGAAGGGTCTATTGAAGAAAGAGAGAAAGATGTGTGGTAATCACGCTAGTGACAATTCTTCACGTGAGAGAGATTGCATCACACCGCACGAAGTCTGAGTGGTAATGGAGATACTACTGTTCAAGTGAGATAATGGGACACAACCACTGATGGAAGAATTGTAATGATTATAAAAGAAGGATCTATGAGTAATTATGGTGCATGAGAACGACCTGGTGGGCTATCAAAACCGGTTCCCGCAACAAATTCTCCTCAACACCTGATTTACATCCACTCCATCCCATCCAAGATTGTGGTTCATGCTGTCCTCAAACCTTCTTACCGTTGACGTGCGTTGGACTTCCGTTGATGAAAATTTTGAATTGAATCCGAACCACGTATTTCAGGTCTCGAGTCTGACGCCATTTTACAAATTTCTTGGGAAAACTGTTCAGACTGATTCAATTGGAATCAGTCAACGTGAGTCAGAAGAAAAGGTCAACGATTTACATCGTCTACACAATGTTAATTATCGTTGACACAATTGATTCGAACTCGTGCACAAAGGAATCAAATGGACAAAAACCGCGTGCTTTAAACCTCACGGCTATGAGCATTACGCTACATACTTTTCAAATGAGGGTAGTTTTGCACCGCTGCGATTATAGTAAGTTTTCCAGCTTTATTTCTTCCAGGATTCCACTGAGGTTGAATTTGCGAAGTCAATATTTATGGAACATGACTTTGCTCGTTAAGCTCTTTCGGAAAATATATAGAAAGATGTACCTTCCATGATACCAATCCGTGTGTCCTCCGAGATAGAGAAAAACTTCCATTGACCATTTCCCAGGAATCTGTCACGCAAATGTCAAGAATTCCTATCATAACCAAGCTTGTATATCAGTAAAGTAGCTTCCAAAACCTGTATATTTTTCTAGAACTTGTGGTCCAATAGGAAGGGAGTAAATGGTAATCAAAGAGCGATGTCTGACATACGGAGCGTAGTAGAAGCGTTATTCTGAGCGATCTTTTACAGAGCTCTCGTAGAGTAACCGAAGATCATTCGCTTACTGCATGAGAGGTCCATGTCTCGAGTCAACGATATTTGTAGTTTTTCTATGGTACACGTGCAGATGTTGTGTTTCAGTATGCTTTGGATATGTAAAGTGGATGTTAGTATTCTTTACCTTTATTGTTTTTCCATTCGTATTCTTCTTTTTTCATTTTTTTTTAAATCTGCCAATTTACTACGACAGTTGTATGTTCACACAAAGAACAGAAACAGCATGCAAATATGAACAAATAATAGGTGTTACCGAAAAAGTTAGCCAGTGACGTGAATAGCGATTAATTTTATGTGTGTTTTCTCTACAACTGCTGACTGGTCTGATTGTGCCTCTTGATTGCTACACAGAAGGAGATCCTTTTATTTCAATCTATAAACTAACGTGGCCTTCTTTTCGGACTCTCCTATCATTCGGTAACAACGATCAAAAATTTTAACCTTCCAATCGTGTTACTTTTCCCGGTGACCTCCCGTTATTAAATTCCTAAGAAGGGAAAAGGGTATTGAACTGCTGCACTTTATCTTGAAACAACCACCCTCCCCTCGAACGGCCAGATTCAACGAGGTCTAAAAGCAACAACGATCATTAATCTTCGTTTCCTCACAGCAATTAGTTTCACTCCTTAAAATTTCACTCTGCTCCCATCTGTCATTAACAGTACAACTTTCTTCGACTACTTCCAGCCATACTCCACAATTAATTAAGCAGACAGGCTCCCCATTCTAATAAAATGAAATATCGTAGCTTCGTGGAACTAATACACACTAATTACTTTATTAATAAACATGAAACTAAATTATTTACACAACAAACTTGACAGTTCGAATTTATATATTTTCCCGCCTAAGCTACTTTGCTCACTGAGGTCAAATTGCAAACTGGAAATTCGAACCCTTTGGCCATAATTTAGTAAGAGAACGTTTCTTTAGGGCCTACTATTACTTCCGTGGCCAGTTCAGTTTCTTACTAGGAAGTTCTGTGGACGCACTCGACTTTGTCATTTGTGTATTTAACAAATGCCACTTACCAGTCACCAATACACATAGTTAACGTCCTATCTCAAGCCTTGTTACTTACTGTATCAGCCAAATTCTCTTGCAACATTCCCGTACCCTTTGTGGTAACTAACTCTGTCAGATCGTCTTTCCTTTCTATAAGATCTAAAAGCTAGATGATAGATTCTCTTTCGAAGAAGCTAGGCTGCATGGATTGTAACCACCCTCCCAGCTCTACCGATCTCTCAGTGCAACTATTTAATTTTGATTCTTACCAGCGTCCTCTCCTTAATTCTGTTTATAGATCCCCAGCAGCGAGCGGCATTATTCATGGGCGCTACCCAGAGTTAGCCACCAACCGGCAATCCATGAAGAGAAAACTCCGGCCTAACCTCCCCGCCATCCTCAACATTCTGGTCTCCACAAAGGTGAAATGCATTTCAAAAAATATTTGCGTAATATCACCACAGACTTGTTACGAATATTGGAACACTCGCAACAAAAAACAAAACAAACTTCTTTCATTAAATGCACAAAAAAATAAAAACTCTTTGCCTCGGACTTCCCAGCAGTCCGGGTTACCAAAAATACCGAATTCTCTTCAACACACAACCACCGCACTCGATTACTTCACAGCCACTCCCCTCTTCTTTCTTTTGCGGCCTCCTCGTCCTGAAAATGAGTCCTCCTCCAATTTTCGCTAATACAAAACAGCCAATGGTCTTCACAAATCTCTCGCTTTTCCAAAACCGACAAAATTTTCCACTCTGGTTCCGTTATGAAACTTCCCAAAATAGTTTGACCTCTCTCTAACCTACATAGAAAAAGAAATTTTAACACGGTTTTAACCTAAGAAACTCACAAGTACGTTTACACTGATTCAAAGTTAATTTTTAAAATTCCCATTTCTTACGATAAATAAACAAACTTATGACAATCACTAGAATAAAATAAAGATATAAAAAAATTCTGGTAATCTCTTAAAAGGATAAATATGGAACTTGAAGTCAAATAAACAATGCTTGCGAAACTAAACAGAATTAAGTGAATAATACAAAATGCCTCAAAGTTTGCATTACACTTACTGAATTATTATTATTGATTCTACAACTAATTGTTTATTCCTATTTTCATACTGTTTCTGTTTTTCATGTGAACATACAACTGCACTATGTAAGTTAGCATATCTTAAATAAATTGAGCGAACAGAAGAATACTATTAAAAAGGAAACATTGCCAAACACTAACATTCACTTTTCATGTCAAAAACATACTGTAACTCATAACTCATGCACTGCAGAAAAGGCACAAAAAGTTGTTGACATGACCAGGGTTCGAACCGCGAATTTTTTATACAAGTGAACGTTCTACCATTACTCCATATTTTTAAAACATGATTTTACTGATTTCAACTGATATTTCTTTATTTCCTCTGTTTCAACTGATACCATTAGAACTACCTAGAAACACTCACCAGGTGTCAGAGCCTGATTTTGATAAAAAATTGTGTGTGTGTACGGTGCCTAGGTAAACCTTCACAGCCAAAATTATAGGTGCTGTCGTCACCAAATAATGACAGGAAACCCCAAGAAAGATGGAAAGTAGAGAGCAAGTAAATAGAATACAGAGTATGTCCATAGGTATTTACGTCCTTCCTATTGGACAGCAGTTCCTAGAAAAAATATATAGGGGCTTTGCTAGATACTCTATCTATATGGGTTGTTTGATAAATAAGCGGATTTTGCTCACTGTGATTTCAGAGAGGCTTTCAATTGACATATTCTCTATGGCTGTTGAGACACTGATCCCGCAAGTACACTAGTTTGTTAATTCCATCACTAGCTGTGATGCCATAAAGAAAATGCTTTTTGCTTTTCGATGTCCGATGCAACGCACTTGACAATGCAAGGGCACATAGAGCGGCTGACACCTTCATAATAACCTGACAATTCGGCTGGGATGTGTTACCCACCCTCCCTACGGTCTCGTCATATCGCCCTGTGCAGTCGTGT
>JAGDQP010054573.1:0-10851 GCA_022664845.1 Lepisma saccharinum
GATACCCCAATGCATTATTCTTCGGGAATTCATATTTAATTAACATCGCAATTGACGGAAGTTATGACGATAGATACTGATTTGTTAAGTAGAACTAAAGTTTTCTTATAAACATATGCGTGTATCAGAGTTGAAACGGGTCATGAGTCATTCAGATCAAGTTTTGCAACGGGTCACCGGGTCTATGCTTGGAACCCGGCCTGACCCAGTGATCCCATTTCGACCCGGTGATCCGGAGGACAAAGCACGGTTTTCAATTACTTATTTGCGTTTAAACAGCGTTTCTTTCAATGATGACCGGGACCAGAGGTAACGACCCTGAAAGTTCCAGTTCATTATATTTCCCAGACCGGGTCAACGAGTCTTTCAGGTCAAGTTTCGGACCGGTTCGGGTCAGGCCGGGGCACCGAGTCAGCGAAAGTAAACTGGTTTCAGCTGTGGTGTGTAATTGTGTAACTGCGCTTCTGTCATAATATGTACAAGATACTCCAGAGCCGAATTATAATAATCTAGACTACACTTTCTTATCAGTAGGTGTTGGAATTTTATTTGTGTGTACTTTATACTGGCGACGAGAATTGGATTTAGGAAACTAGAGATATCAACTATTATGAATTATAATGGGTACACAAATAAGGTAAAAGTGAAAAGTTCCAACATACATGACATCAAATCGAACCAACGAGTACAACTTAGATTAGACAAAGATGACATTAGGGAACAAGTAGCGAACGCTCAAAGCAATGAACCCTACTTCAAACCAGTAAAGATAGTCGTAACCCTAGAGCATACAAATATACTGTTAGGTATGGGGAGGTGCATGCTAGGAATAACTAGGAGGGACAGGAAAACAAATTAATGAATTCGCGCACAAACAAAGGTAGAAGATATAAAATCAAGACTGTGAAGAAGATGAAGTGCAGATGGGTCGGTCACATAGCTAGAAGACTGGGGAAGATGGATATCAAATGTACTACATTGGATTCCTAGAGAAAAGAAACGACTGAGAAGACGTCCAAATGCAAGATGAGTAGATTAAATCAACAGTTTTTCAGGAACTACATGGATGAGGATAGCAGCAGACCGACGTATGAGAAAAGAAAAGGAAAAGGGATTATATGCCTTCATTTAGCTTTGGATAGAAAATGGCTGACTATGATGATAGGTGCTGTATAGCTGAGATCGACAGTGGCGCCGCGGTTAATGTTATAAATAAACAAACATTAATAATGGTACCGTGCAGACTGCAAGAAGCCAATCATACTTTGAAGGCATGATGGCGAGAAATGTCATAGACTGAGTACAATACGTTACTATGTACCATTTAGATTGAGATGTTCCATTAAAACACTGTGTGTTAGCCAATACTCTACGGTGGTGCTTTTTAACTTTCTGGGTGGACGGTTAAAAAATAGAGGAGGGGAAAAATTCCCACATTTGCAGTTTAAGGGAGAATTCACGGACCAGGAAGACAAAATAAAAATAGTAAACTTTTTAGTACTTATATTTTTTACATTTTTTATGTTTATCTTTCCCCAGATAGCATGCCAGCTTGCTACAAGATTTTCCCTCACTTGCTTTGAGCTTGTCAAATTTGATATCATGTTGAACTTAACAAACAAGCATGAAACAAACTTGTTGGAACATAAGAAGCCCTGCTGTTATAACAAACCTAATTCAAGCTTCTTGAAACAAGCAGTTATGTGAGGAAGCTTGTCTAACTCGAAATTTATTTGAACTTTGTTTCGTTGCACTTCCGTTGTCGTGAAAGTGAGCTGAAGTACCATCACGTGCCAGAACTGTTATGCTAAAAGCTAATCTTCCCCAAGGAGTGTGGTTCCGTGATCTTGTGACTATGAATTGGTGTGCCAGTGGTTATCGGGTCGATTCTCATCCAGGGCAACATTTTTACTTTTTGTTAGCAGTACATTATGTCTTTCTTTTCCTGTCAAGGCTATTTCAACCTTGATTCTTGTAAACTAGTATCCTGGTTGTTTATACTTTTTTTTGGCTTGATTTGCTAATCTTGCAAAAGTTGTCCAATTTGTCAATATAAGCTTGAATCACTTCCGAGTCAGGTTAAAATTGCTTTGCGGGTAGTAACTTTCAATAGTTAAGCCTCTATGAAATATTTTCCAAGCTTCCACGGCCTACCAGATATCTCTAGATTACTTCACTGGCCGAGACATTACAACCGGTTTGCAGCTTTGAATGATCTCACTGTTAATATATTTTAACATTCTACACTGTAGAAAATTTATAACTCATTCAGTTTCAGTGCACCTTTTGCACGCCTCAAATGACTCAAATTTCAATCACTCCTATGTACTTAAATGTGTAAATGTGTTAAGCAGGCTACACACGTTCCGGAAATCCTCAAATGAAAAACTGTACAGTTATTCCTTTGAGGATTTTCTCATCTGATCGAAAAAGAAAAACGTGCACACATACGTTCAGAGTTATTCCTTTCAGGATTTCCTGAACATGTGTGGGCATGTTGTTTTTTTTTTCCGATAGGATGAGGAATCCTCAAAGGAAAAACTGCACAGTTAAAAATGCGCAATTTTTGCCTACACACGTTCCGGAAATCCTGAGAGAAATAACTGTACAGTTTTTTCCTTTGAAGATTTCCGGAACGTAAGTGGCCTGCTTTAGTCTCTTCACCAGTAAGAATGTGCAGTTCTTGTAGCTGGAAAGAACCCAGGTAATCATAATGATAGCCGAATGCTTTAACCAAGTGAGTTACGGAGAACATTAAATCCGTGAGTTTAGCCGTTTAGATACTGAGAAACTTTGATGGAACCTTAGCAATATTGATGTTAAAAGAACACATAAAAAATTGGAATAAAAAATTCTAAGAAACACTTTTCTTAAACAATTCGTACTAAACAAAACAAATAATTATGTTTATGTATGACTAAAAAGGAAAGCATGGGACACGCTTCATGTACAGTCACTTTATAAATTGTTCAATTGGCGCGCCACATGCTTTTCTTCTTAGACATGCATAAACAATTTTTTTTCTTTTCAGTAGGAATTGTTTAAGAAAAGAAAATCTTTAGAAAAATATTATTTTTTTCGGGTTATTTCGGTGTTTAGATACTTTTTCTCAAGTTGCTAGTCTGTAACCCAAATCCTAAACTGTTCTGCAACCAGTCAAAAACAACATCGTTGCAGGCAGATATTTATTTTAGGATAAAATAGTTCATATTAAAAATGCTTTTATAGAAATATATGAAAATAACAATGGAATATTGTACTCTCACCGGACTTACGTCGCTTCTGCAAAATTTCATCATTGTATGACGTCGGAAAATGAATTAAATTAACGTTCCAATATTTGAGGACACGATGAACCATTGTGAATTAAAGAAAAGTATGTGAAATAAATGGAACTGTCAATTTGCTAACTCTGTGTTACTAATTTTTCTATCACATATTTCTAAGGAACTTAAATAACAGTGGTATCTTTTGCATACCCTGCTAAAATTTCGAATAGGCATAAATATAACTATCAATGAAAGCATTGAAGCAATATCAATTTCAATCATTTAAAAATACTACGAAAAAATACTGATGTAGTTCTGATGCACAGAAAACATTATATACAAGCATCGCTTTACCCCACCTACTTTGGCTAATCTTGTCCCATTTTGCCTTCTATAGTGAATTATTTTTCTGGTGATTGAATTGGTACTAATATCCTAAACAAGCTGGTGAATTTCTAAGAACGGGACCTACAGTTTTTGGTAATGCAGGCTCCGAACCATTTCGTTCAAGAGACACAAGAGGGGTAAACCAGTGACCACGCGCACAGAAAGAGAGCGTGCTGACCGCTCGACCACCCTGAGGTCAATTATTTTTCGTGTAAAATACTACACAATGGTAGCCCACAATATAAACTTGTGTCTTCAAGGCTGAGACAATATATCTAGTAATGAAGGGTTTATCCATTAATTAAGTTCATAATGATTTTTTCCCTAAATAACGTTTACAGTAGCGACTAAGAAGTTTATTATTAAACTATAACCTATGAATTTTTAGGTTCGAAATATCAATTAGTTGTGTAATATACTTATTCTTCCTCTGGCACTGATAATAAATGTAATTTTTAAACTACAAATGTCAGCTTACCCCATGACCCATCTTGCCCTCTGTTTCTAACTTCAAAGTGAATTTTGAATTTAATTTAAAGTCTGTAGGCACCTTTGGTTCAGGCCGGACGGATGATGATGGGATAAATTGGTAGAAGGAAGAAAGTGAGAGGAAACGGGAGAAGCCCGAGAAAACCCACACACACAGTGTTTGTCCACCATATGGCACGAGCAGGGATCGGACCGAGGACCCTAAGCACCGAAGGTAATCACTCTACCACTGAGCCACCGCGTTACCAAAATCAGTGCATATTCTCATATCGAGAAACATAATAATGTCTGTTTATTACAATAATTAATATGAACTTCGTGTTTCAAAGCATTTGCATTACTAAATATGTATAATCATATGCGAGACCTATCTATGGTTCAAACTGCTGTTTCTATCAAACTTGGTAGAGGAGTAGAGTACATTCGGAAGCCACCAAAAAGCATGATTAAAAGTGCTTTCGTCCATAAAGACGGGCGCAGTGGCCGAAAGTTTGATTCATAAGAATAAGTACTTATAGTGTGACCTAAGTCTGAAAACACACGTTTATTCGTAAAACGTTTGAAATAATGGAAAACAAAATACACATTGACCCGGTATCCATTCATGTGCATTTGTTTACCATTTTGTCAAGCATTTAACAAATAAACGTGAGTTTTTCAACTTAGGTCACACTATAAGTACTTATTCTTAAGAATCAAACTTTTGGCTATTGTGCCCGTCTTTATGGACGAAAGCACTTTTAATCATGCTTTTTGGTAGCTTCCTGATGTACCCTATTCTTCTACCAACTTTGGTCGAAAAAGCAGTGTGAACCATCGATAGGTTTACTTCTAAGTGACTTCTCTTTAAACGAGATCGCGTTAAAAATTTCATTAACTGTTGCTGAATACCAGTATTTAAACAAGATCTCGTTGTGTTGTTCTTGATTACATATAATACTTATCGATTCAACCTTTAACCAAGTCTTTGGAGCCCTCTTCAACATCTGCAGCTCATAGCTTTATATCTATAATCCGCTAGAATTCCATGCTTTATTTCTACGACGATCCTATGAAAAGTTCGTGGTTTAAGTATAAAAAAAGTGAAGTAGAGGATGAAGAACGAACTCACTTCAAAGTTTATTCTATGACATTGTAAACAATGCAGTTCTTATAATACACTTTCAGCGACTCAAATTTTATCACATCTAAACTATTTCACCTCCGATAACAATTTGAAGACATTTTGTATACGCTATTACACAACTTAATATATTTTGCAATAAAAAAATATTAAAAGATTGGCGGCGTGCCACATCCATGACACCTGTCCGGTGCTGACCTTAAACCAGTAAATCATAAATGCTGACTGGGGTTCTGCTTTGATTCGTCTCCCAAGACTTTCTGATGATCCTATACCAGAAGAAAATAGAAATAATCGTTTCTAGTGACTTCTTCTTCCTTGCCACAGGCTTGTGCATCTTAAAATTTAAAAATATCAATCTTTTTTTTTTTCCTTAGTTTGACCTGTGGTCAACATGGCGACTTCAAGAATGTTCGTGACTAATTGTTTTCTTTTTATTATAGTATTGATGTGTTGAATGTAGGAGGAAAACTGTACTAGTCTCTCCAATATACATGTTCTGGGCGTCGACATAGCTACGCTAGGTTTTTGTTCACCACCATCTTGAATTTTTAACAATAAAGAAAAAAGTCGATCACGACTTGCAATGGACGCAAACTATATTTTCTTTTTCCACGTGAAAACTAATCGTCTCATATGGAGTCAGTTATTCCGGTTTAGTATTTCATTCAAAAATGTATTTATGAACGAATCTTAGAACCCAGATTAAATTATAAATCATAAATCAACCTCGTTGTTTGTCTAAATTATTTTTGAAACAACACGCAACTAGATTTGTTCCAAATCAACAGTCTGTCTGTCTCCTTCTCTCTAAATTATCTGTAGGTTTTCTTCTGTGGATGTGAAGCAATGTCACGAGCTAATAAATAAATCAAAGCTAACCACTTGGGGAATTAATGAAGTAACCAAAAATATGAGTCTATCCCGTTTTGCCCCTTTCACCGAACGACCTTACAGCTATTTAGATCAAAACTCTTATCAGATCTTGATTTCGGCGAAAGGGGATATCCCGTTTGGCCAAATCCCCTTTCGCCGAAAATTGAGTTAGGGAAATCTTGACCTGTTTGAAGGATTATTCCTTGAGAGTCAGGGAAAGAGTTTCCTTGACTGGTTATAGACTTAGTTATAGTAGTGTTCACCTTCTGTATAATAATCAATGTTGGGCGAGACGTGAAGCCCGGGCCTTTCTTTGACATCGACCGGCTACAGCTGTTCTCTGAGAAAGAATGTCCCCGGTTTTTCATACATATGAGGTAGGCAAGCAACATTTTATAAATCTCTAAAATTTATTTTTATAAGCTGCCTGTAGCCCGTGTACACCATATAATATGAGCGTATACAGGCTACAAGCAGCGTACTCTCAATTACTCACTTAATATAAAGAAGTCAACAGATTTCTACAACTCTGAAATAACTGTGGTTTCTTTTCCCTTGCTCCTGAAACGTAAATGTTGGATCCGACATTTCCCTATTGAAACTGAGGAAAAATACTGGAAAATCTCAGCCAGGATGGTCGGCCGCTGAGATCTAACCCAGGTTCTCACGAATACGAAGGCAACGTTCCATTAACTGAGCTACGCCTGCTGGTAACTGTCGTAGTGACAGAGTATAACAATGAGTTTGGCTAAACGTAAAATCATATCTTATAAATGATAATTAGGAATTCAATCAAAGAGACCGGGGTGGGCAGAGACTTTTACATTGACATTTTGCAGCATCTTGACCGATCTCTTTTATTTCCAGTGTCACCCAAAGTATTGACTAGATATGCGAAGTCACTCTGTGCAGAACAGTCTTAAATAGTGTTGGATTGCAGGATTTCGCCACTGGTCTTGACGTTCTATACTCTTAATGACAAAATGTCACACATGTGGAATCTTTTCAACATAAAAGCACATGAATTTTCATTTGATAGAACCTAATTACATGCTATCTATTATAATTTTAGGTCATAATTAGTCCCTTCGTCGGATAAACACTAACATCTAAACATATCTAGCTTTCTGAAATAAGCTTCCGGGACTTCTCCCCAGTATGCTTTTTGTGATAAGAGAAGAATGGCTAGTGCCCTATAATTTGAAGCGGGGCATATACTAACATATTTCTCTGTGCAGACATAGTTTTTAGATGTTATTTATTCATATTGGTTAAGAATGTGTCGATTAATAATACATTGAAAAGTTGTTTTCGTTCGGATTGTTTTCAGATTTATGCATGCTTAACTTTCTCTTGCTGGGAGATAATAACTAAAGCTGAAATGAATACAGAAACTTCAGTAGCTCTACCTACTTACGATAGTATTAGACACATGTTGTACAATTTACAAGCTTCAACTCGTTCACCACTTCTATAGAACTTAGAAGATTTGCTATTGGATGATTCCATATAAATTTTGTTGTACTATATGGTACTTTCAATTGCATTATGATATTAACCAATTTACATATATTTACTTTATCATATCCGCCGAAAATATAAAAATAAGCCACCATTACTTGTTCATGGTATGATCGTCAGCGCCTCCCCAAAATCCTGTATATCCCGTATCAATGAAAGGATATGGCTGAGTACGCACTACTGATAAAAAAAAGGAGGTTATTTAGAGTATTACTTACCGCCGTTGTGCACGAAATTGTTTCAATCCGTCAAGGAAACTCTTTCCCTGACTCTGAAGGAATAATGCCTCAAACAGGTCAAGATTTCCCTAACTCATTTTTCGGCGAAAGGGGATTCGGCCAAACGGGATATCCCCTTTCGCCGAAATCAAGATCTAAATAGCTGTAACGTCGTTCGGTGAAAGGGGGATTCGGCAAAACAGGCCGTGCATTAAGTTCATTCTGGTAACGTAAGAAAATCTGCGTAATCATTCAAAGTCATGTTGATTACCCAATGCTAAAATTAATGTACACATGTTACTTCAAATAGACACTTTATATCTACATTTGAATTATTCTTATTCCTGTTATATTTTTCATTTGTTTCTCTTTCCTACTTCTATATAAGGAGGTTGTTCTAATAGAAGATCCTTGCTTCTATAGCAGACTATCCTCAACTGCTCAATCAAAAGGTGATAAATAAACGATCTTAACATGAATGCCGTTTATTCCTCGTGGATACGACAATTGGAACTCACTGTACTATTTAAAACTTGAGGCGCAACGCTATTTTTATTTGTGTACATGCATTCTTTGTAAGATCGAACCTTTCTCGTTTGATCTTGAATTGCGTCTTAACCACCGATCTTAGGAGTTCGCTACATCTTACAGTTTTAATGCAAACTGATCTTATAATTATCGTAAAGGAATCGACAGTATAAATTGGAACATTTACTGGAAATATTGAAATTAACAGAAAAATTGGCAGCTGATGTGATCGGGACTTGAACCCGGATCTCCGAATTTTTGGCTGGGTATGATCCATTATACCACCACGGCACGGTCAATTACTGTGTATAAAGAAAGTTCCTCTCGCGTCGACTTTCTTGCAGCTCCTCATTGGTGGTTAGGAGGTCTAGACACTCCAATACAGGCAGAGAATTTAGTTGAGGAATCTTCTGCAATTGTCAGTGCGAAAGAATAGATGTTATTAACTTGCTACTGTATGAATTTACGTTGTATGTAACGTTAAATTTAAATCTATATTCATTATTAGTACATCATTGTCACATTACGTCAAAAATAGAAAGTGTACGCCTTCTATTTGACACCTTTATGCAAAACTGAGTGTACTTCCTTTTTGACATTATATTTGAAGATGTCCTTTGGTCAAATACTTGGTTTTTATCTTGAAATGTCTTAAGACGATATCCTTGACAGGTTGCTGGCTTAAAAAGAATTCGTCAAATTTGGACGATCTTTCTCTCTGGAGAAAAATACTGCAAAAGGCGTCTCCATCTTATTTGACTTTCTTGAAACAAATTAAATGTATTTACAATTTAAAAGTGACTTATTTCGTATTCCACCATTTTTTTTGTTTTACAAAACTTTAAAAGAAAAAAAAATATTTTTGGCAAGAAAATAACTCGATGAATCTTAAATTATACATTATGATTACGCCTATATGCCTTCTGATCACCCCGTTAATTCGCAAACTGCACATAAGCAAGCTTTACCATAGGGAATTAACCAACATCCTTACATTTGTACGCATTTCCTTCCGACTTTCGAAAACTTTCTTTCCTCACTCTTAGAGGTCTCTGAACTCAGTGGCTTATTTTCTTAAAGATCCTGGTAAACTGAAATTCTGTGATTGGTTCAGCTTTTTCTGTTAACTGAAATATGACAGTGCGTACCAATTATCAGCTTAAATTCATCAGAATGTTCACAAAAATAAGATACTGATGTCAGATACATCTACCGGTGAGGAAAAAAAAACTTCTTCAAAGTCAGAAAGAAATACACAGATATTTATGAATCCAGGCTGATTCTCTGTATGGTTCCGTGTTCTTATATAACATAAAGGTTGGAGACAAGCACAAAGATGGGAACTTACTTAGCGCTTATGAACATAAAAGCATTCAAAATATTTTTTTAATATGCCAAAATAGAGCCAAAGGTCTGTATTTTCGGAAATTGGTGTTTAGTTTTAGATTTAAAAAAATAGCAATATCGTCATAAATTATATAAATTTCATGGAATTGTTGTTTTCATGAAATTTAACAATTTGTTGGCTGAGCATAGGAATTTCATACCGATATCATTGAAAGCATTGAGTTATACTTAACGATACTGGAGTGATCGATTAGTATCTACGGTCTGACGCAAGGGAAAACACTAAAAGTTGTTTTGCTCATTTTCAATTTAATTCAAAGTAGACGAAACTTTCAGTTATTTATATTTGTTATTGCTGTATGATCCATTATCATTAGTAGTAGTGACATTAGTATTATATCTCATTGAGTTATACGTATACTCGACTGAGCATTTAATGGCATATTCTGTACAGGAATATGAAATTAAATTCTAGGATCAAGGTCCAAATGAAAAGAAAAGGATAAATTAAGGCAAGGAAAAGTTGTATCGTTCTTCCACTGTTCTTGAATTGTGGAGCTTGACTACGAATTTTGAATTTATGGTCTTTAGACATCTCAGGCTCAGGCCAGCTTGACTACGAAGATGTTGCTGAATAAATAACGAAAGTACATTCAAAGAAAATGTAAGCAAACGTGTAAATATTTTGGATTTACACTACAGTACTACTGGAAAGGAATAATAAAAGAAGTATATTCCTTATTGTATGTATAAACTCTTCTTGGAGTTTTGTCATCTTCACCTAAGAACTACGTTCTCGATCTATCTACGAAATCGGTCTGATATAAATAATATAGTAGAATTGTATTTTGGAGCGGCTGCACTTCAGGTACTCCCCAGAAATGGGTACTCATACATTTAGATGATAAAAGCAGCTCTGTTGTGTTAATTTTTACATTCTGTAAATAATTTCACGTTATTGGTAAGAATTAAGTCATAAACCAAAAAACGTGCCACACAACGACAACAAACGTTAAAGTTATATTTATAACTGAAAGTTTGGTCCATTTTAGATTAAACTGGAAGTGAACGAACAATGTTAACTGTCACCTCT
>JAGDQP010054574.1:0-13319 GCA_022664845.1 Lepisma saccharinum
TGAGGATACAATTTGAGAAAGATATACGGGGCGAGGTGAATGGAGGAAACTGCATAATGAAGAACTCCACGGGATGTACGACTCGGGGTTGGAAACCGGACGGAAATAGACCGTTAGGAAGACTGAGATGTCGTTGGGAGGACTTTATTAGAGGGGAATCTTCAACAAGTAGGTATTCGTGATGAAAACTGGTTTGATGTTGCCAAGATGTTTGTTATTGTGGAAGAGTGTTGGATATTTATGGTCACGGGTTTTTTAAACTCTATTATGATGCGTTATTAGAATAGGGAAAGAAGCGTACTGAAATTGATACGCCATACGCCAGGTGTAACTAAGAAACCAGAAAACATCAAGCAGGATAGACGGACCATAATTGAAGACTGAATTGCAAAACATCCAAAGTCCACTTTTTTCGTATTTTCATTTTTCTGTTCGTCGGCATTTATGTTCCACTTGCATAATATTACATCCTAACTACAACTAAAAAAAAAAAACTTTTTTTTTTAATACAAAATAATTTGAGATGAATAGCATAACATACCAAGTCCTTGGACTGTTTTTTGTTCCTCCTGAAGAAAAAATACTCAGGTGGACTTGTGATGTTTTGCAATTCAGGTCTTGAATTGGAAGCTACGACTTCCCGAACGCGAAACCAGCGCTCTACCTTCTTCTATGGTAGCTACTCGCTAGGTTGTGAAGGAGTATTATCAGTGATGCAATGGAGGGTATACGCGAGTATACGACGTATATCTACCTAAATTTGTTAGTCATCAACGTATACCCACCTGAAATTGATTAATTATGCATGTATATGGAATAGTAAGCGAAAAGTTTCGTTACAATGAGCGAAGCGTATACTTACCTAAAACTTTAGTATTACATCCCTGAGTATTATAATGTAATTTTACCTTGTATATCGTTTCTTTCACATTGACCAGTAGGTCTACTGCTATGACTAAAAATTTTGTGACAAAAACACTCATCTACTGTTCATCGGCAGTTAAAACCACGTTGCTTTATGTTAGAAACTGAAATTTTAAATTTGAATTATAGTTAAGACCTTTTGAAAACTTTGACTGAAGCCGGAAATTATCATAAAGTCCGTGTATTTCTAGATAGAGTGGAGTCATGGTAGTTTGCTCACATCACAAACGGGGAATTTTGAATCTATGGGTTATTGTCTTTAGGCAACTATGGTTCTGTCCAGGATGGAGTGAGAGAAAGGAGGTGGTTAGGAAGTCGGCCAGGGCCTAATGTGAAGTTACCACCCCGGTATTTACCTGGTGTGACTGAGGAAAGACCCTCAAAAACCTCAGTCAGAATGGGCCGCCGCTGCGATCATCGTCAATAAACTAAGACGGACTAAGCTAAAGTTGCCTAAAGGCCTTAAAATTAAATTCAAGAAACTACGATAGACGTTGCTAATGTATTGAAACTAAGAATTTGCATGCGAAATATCAATTTTCTAGCTCAAGCTGTTTCCGAATTACACCCCACCCCCGTTTCTTCCCCTTTGGGGAATAGCAACCTTTTATGCCGTAGTAAATCTTTTTTAAGTCTTAAGGAATGTGTGCCAAATTTTGTTCGAATCCTTCAGGAATTCTATAGTGTTCAAACATACAGACTTTGAATTTTATATATTTTATTTATTTATAACGTTTCAACTAAAGAGTTCGAGCCATTTGTGTATAGAATACGTTTGTGTGGTACTTTAGAATTTGATCTGTAAGAGCATGTGCACTTTCTTTTTTTACTCCGTAAAACATTATTTTGAAGTAGATTAATGCAATTGTTTATAGCCCAATTGCTCCTATAACTTTCGAACTAAAATGTCAAAGTCATTTGCGTGAAAAATAAGTTTTTGTGTTGTTTGTTCATGTGATGAAAATCAAAGTGTGTGAAAAATGTTTTTGTCATGACCTTTTCATTTCCTCAATGCTCTTAACACATCACACGTGAATTTTGACTTCTTGTTATTTAATCGGTACAATATAAATTGTTTTACTATTCTATAGTTATTACTTATTAGAGTGCATATGCTTAGCGAAAGAAGCTGTTTTTCAACAAGAATTAACACGATTTTCATAAGCGACTGTGCTACACGCTGTCTGCTACCTAGCACAACATGGCGTTCAGGCGGGGAAGTTGTCGCGACTCTTATAAGCGAGAGATGCAGGGACACTAGCCCGTACACATACATACACACTCGCGCTCTCTCTCGCTCGTACACACACACACACACGCAGAGAGAGAGAAAAAACTGCGAGTAAATGAAAGGGACTAGCAGACGGCTTTCTGCAGCCTGGGCGGAGGTATTGCGCGCTACAAATGCCATCGTCTTGAAGCAGTGGAAACTGGAAAGCTAAGGAGGGGAGGAATGAGTAGGAAACATTGTTCGGCCAGCTTGCTCCCTGCAACTTCTCAATCCTTAGGCTAATTAGTATTAGAAATGTCAGTCCAACATCTAGCGGAGGGGAAGCCTATGTAGCAAGTTGGGCTTTAAAGGAGATGCGGGCGAATTACAACACTAAGATTAAACTGTGAACTTGTGAAGTACTTTTTCCTTTCCTAAAAAGAAACTAAGTCTTTTCTAAACACGGAGGGTAGAATATTACATTGAAATAAACATTAAATAATTTAAGAATGTAGGTGTTGTGGAACGGGGCAACAAAGATACAGTTCGCCACTGCCATAG
Organism: Lepisma saccharinum; assembly: GCA_022664845.1. Lineage (NCBI taxonomy): Eukaryota > Metazoa > Arthropoda > Insecta > Zygentoma > Lepismatidae > Lepisma > Lepisma saccharinum. The sequence goes on from JAGDQP010054574.1 coordinate 2,696, forward strand.
CATCACTAGTTTACATGATATTTTAACTCCTATGTCTCGCAAAGTTTGCAACGCTATGCGGCGAGATTGCACAAGTTCGTTTGTTATTTTATGGCATTTCAAATGCATAATAATTATTATATAATTCTATTTACACAAAAAATCAAATTTGAGCTGAGCTGGGAACACTAGCTAGCGCGGCTATGAGTACGATGCTTAGTCGATACCGTCAAACGGTGTAATCCTGAATGATAGGGTAATCCTGAACAAAAATTGGCAAAGGTCTATATTGGTATCTGGTGACTACTCTTCTGCAAATGACGTAAAATAAAATATACTATTATGTAAAATTATGTGTTCCCAAAAGGATACTGATAATATTTATGCAATAAGTAGTGACAGAAACTTGTAAACATATAATTTATGAAACCAAAATATTTAGCTTTGAAGAATATGCCCCCAAAAGTGTGGTGTTGCAATGAAATATTACACTAACGCTGCACATAGTGATGTATGTTATGACTCTAAGTGTCTGTTCGACTCAACGGTCCCGGGTTCGAGTCCCGGCTGGGGCATGGGTGTGGATTTTAACACTTAACAGCTAAAGGCAAATCGTGACGGGCCGAAGTCCAAAAGTTACTAAAACTGGCCCATATAAAAATAAAGTTTTATCTAAGTGTCTGTAACAGAAACTAGAGCAGTAATTTTTGTGAAGGTAGTACTAGATGTCAGATGGCTGTATTTTTAACGCCCCTTTTTACGCTTCCTACAATTTTTTTTTTTTTCGCTTTTTGAAAGTTGTGAAAAGACGAAAGACAATGTTTTTGAAAATTAGATCATTATGGAATTTCGTGATCTGAAGTTAAAAGTGTTTAACATAGATATTTGACAGCCAGCGAATTATGGCTTCATAAGCTCGGCCGTCAAATAACTCAGTTAGAATTGAATTATCGGATGAAGACTTCTGTTGAGCATATAAATACAAAGATATATGTTAAATATCAAACATCTAGTATTTTTCATAACCATTCCACACACGTTCAAAGCAAATAAAGTGTTCGATGTTACATTTGACGACATGATGTTGCAGAAGTCTCATCCCGACTCCATTTTATTCGTTTTGAGTATATCAACGTTTAAAGTGAGATCTTGCAATACTTTCTTCTACATATTATTAGGGACGTTCGGAAATGATTTGGACTGGTCGTGTAGTTTTTGTATGGCAGACGTGTGAAAGACGTACCGGAAGGCCAGTCTTAATACAATAGTCTGCCACTAGATGACAGGCGCCGCCGGTGCTCTGAGTGAGACTGGTTAAATAATTTTTCAAACTGAGATGTCTAAGCCGGAGGACAAGTAACGACATGGAGGCAAATACACATGATTAAAAGTGGACAATATTTTCCCAATGAATGAATAGAGAGGTTCCAGCAACGAATCTTCATCGGCGCTTAGCGCCTGTGTGTGGTATCGGTAAATATTCCCGAAGCAATTTGTTTAACTGAGCGCAAGGCTTTAAGATTAGCAGGGAACGTATGAAGAAAAGAAGTTGCGATCTACATGAATAATGCATGTAGTGTTAATCGATCCAGTCCTGTTGCCCGTTCATCGAACGTGATCCGTCGATTTGCCAGAATTAACTTTTTCACGGTTTGTTTGAATTTATTTATGGCCTTTAGGCATTTCACCGGTTTTATGTCGGCAGGAGTTCGCGATGTCACTGGAAGAGCATTGCTTGCTAAGGCCTTGCACACACACACACACACTCCTTTCTATTCTTGAAGCCGTGCATTGAGTTAAATTTAGTACTTCGCGCTGGTACACGTTCATCGCTCTCTGCCACTACCCGACAATGAATTTCCGGTGGTAGAACTCCCTCCTTCCATTGGAACTGTGGTATCCACTTTTGAGTTTGTGCATCTGCCTCTATGTCGTTACTTGTCTGCCGGCTCAGACACCTCTGTTTGGAATATTACTCAGCCAGTCTCACTCAGAGCTCCGGGACCTGTCATCTAGTGGCAGACTGTTGTACTATGATGAGTCTATTTGCACAGCATTGGCACGTCGATCACACGTCCGATATGCAAGAGCTACATGGCCGGTCCAAATCATTTCCGAACGCCTCTAATATGATTACTTCGTATTCCCCTCACTCTCTCCCGTCCTTTTTTCTCTCATCAGCTAAAGATTTAGATTTGTTCACTTCTTTTACTCCTCTATCAATTACATATTCTTTGGCTCGGAAATTAAAATTATCAATTTGAGATGTTCCGTTGAGGTTCAATAGTCCCATTCAGTTTTAACATACACACACGCACATATACAAAACAAAAAAGCCGACCTCGGTAGCTGTGTGGGCTAGGCCGCCGTTCATGAGGTTGCTGCTTTGAGCGCCCTTCCCTCTTTGGGCCATGGATGCTTGTGGATTTTAAACTGCATTTAACTAATATCATCCATCGTGACTTGCCGAAGCCCATAGTTACTAAAATGGCTCATATAAAATAAAGTTTACAAAAGAAATGAGCTCATTAGGATTCTAACAGTACAACCTGTTAGGAGCCCCTTCCTCTCTCTGCAAGTACGGGTTCGTTCTTTTTATAACAACATTTTCAGAAGAACAGTAGCACTTTAATTAATTGGTATTGCTTGAACGTTGGACGCAAATACACTATTCCGTGTTACTTATTCTATTGTAAAAATTATTTTCTTTAATTTCCTCTTCATTAACATGACTTACATTAGGTTGAGGTGATATCATCATAACCATTCAAGGAGTAACTTCCGTGCTAGCTGGATTAAAAATTCTCCCACAAGAATCTCTTATTCAACAAAAATCCTCGATTTACTACCTGCTTGCTCGGTGCATTGTTGACAACTTGGGTTCTGCGCCAGACTCGTACCCTACCATTCGCGCCTGAAGTGCCAAAAGTCATGGAGTATCTACCTAATAACGTGTGGTACCCCCTCGAGCACGGCGAAGTGCAGCAACTCGACGTCGCAGGGACGCGACAAGTGGTTGGTAGTCAACTGGAGAGTTATGTAGCCATGGAGCCTCGATTGCCGTCCACAATTCGGTGCTTGTTGCAGGTGGAGGATCCTGGGCATGAATAGCCCGTTCGATTAAATCCTCGATATAGTTCATGTCCGGTGATCTAAGGGGCAGATCATGCGTTGGAAGTTGCCAGAAAAGTCCTCAAACCAGTCGCGCACCATTGCAGCTCGGTGACATGGCACATTGTCACCCTGGAAAATTATCTTGTTGGCAGGGTACATGAAGTCCATAAAGAGCTGGAGATGGTCACTAAGCAGCTCAACATAGCGCTGACCGGTCAGTGTCCGGTTCAAGCAGACCAGAGGACCCAAACCATGCAAGGTAAACACGCCCCGCACTATGATGATGCCACCACCAGCTTGCACAGTGCCTTGTAGACAACTTGGGTTCATGGCCTCATGGGGTCTGCGCCACACTCGGACCCAACTATTCCCGCGTACTACTTGGGAACGTGACTCATCTGACCACGCTACACGTTGCCAGTCCTTTGAGACCCAATCCGCGTGTTTCCGAGCTCATATGAGTCGCCACCACCGATGAGCAGTGGCACACGTGTCGGTCTTCGGCTGCGATACCCCATGGAGACGAAATTGCTCTGCACTGACCTTGACCTCTGAGACACGTTCCTGGGACGTCCTGCATTGATTCGAATTTCGTGATGTCAGATCACGCACTGTTGCTTGTCTTTTCCTGAACAAGACTGCCCAAACGTCGCCGGTCGCGGTCATTCATCACCCGTGGACGGCCACTGCGTTGTCCCTGATGTGTTGTAATGCCTCTAATTAGATACTCATGGTCCATCACTGACACTGTGGAACGAGTAAAGTTCATTGTCCGGACGACTTTCGAAATCATACACCCCATTCGTCTAGCACCAATTATCATCCCGCGCTCAAACGCCAATAATTCCCGCCGGGTTGCCATCACCACGGTACACGACGTTTCATTACACTCACTGAAGTCCAACTGACCAGTGACTACACTACAACTGCTTGCACTGTTAATATTCCTGTACTATCGATTGCCTATGTAATAATTGCATAATGTGTTCAGTGCTGCAAACTCTGTATAGAACTATTTTTTAAATGGCAGAGTAACACATTTGGAATACGTATGTAGTAGTCTTGATGCGTAGTCTTAAGGAAATTCCAGTTGAAGTTCACTTTCACTAGTATCGCCTAGTGTATCCATTTTCATGTAATAATGTAGTGAAAGAAACATCGTTAAAATCTCCCAAGTTTGTTCAGTAGTCTCTGAATTTTTGGAAGTGGCAGATGGAAATTCAACATATTCACGGATTAAATTGTTTTACCTTATTTGATTGTTATTCTGGATTTCTTGTCTCGCCTTCTCAATAACTTGAAGCCTTTTGGTGTACAAAATGTTAAATCGAAATTTCTTTCTTTCTTTTTGTAGTATTTGCTTCGTGGAACCGAGGAAAACGTCAGGAATACTTCAGGCATTATGGCTGACTCCACAACTCGGATCTAGGACCTCCAGATTCCACTGTGATCACACTTGCATTGCTGGAACTCTTTCGGTAAGTTGATGTTATTCTATTGCATTTGACATGTGAAATACTTTGTTGGGTCTTTTCTCCTTGGATTCTGGCTTTGCTTAATTGTTTTTCTTGTAAAGAATGTAAAAACGAATATTTCCTGAAAGTTTGTCAGAAAAATATTAATTACTAACGAAACTAGAAAGAAAAAACTAAATATTGAGAAATCGTCGAAAAATTTCTAAGTCAAAAAGTCAGAAAATTGGCTATACATTAGCTATACATCCTCTTAATTACTTGAAAACTATGTACCGTAGGAAAATTTTGCTAATAGAGTTTATGCCTCAGAATTTATCAGGGAATAACATAACATGTCTCCATGGGAGCGATTTTTTTATTCATCCTGTATAACATGTTTGTATACTCAACCATAAGATTATACGTATACTTTGCGGTGAAACATATAAAACCAAATGATAAATGTTAAATAAGTGAGGCGAAGACTAGTCGGAGGACTGTGCACGTTAGTTACCGCCAGGCTTCGAGCGTCCACTTTGAATGATCTGTGTGTGTTGTAAATGTTACGCTTAAATCTTTCGAACGACACCTCAACCACCCTCGTTGCTCTAATAGTTGCTGAATTGTAAGTTGTCGACGAACCGACCGAAATGATCTATGTAGCTTTGAACTCATCTCGCCGAGAGTTTTCGAACCACACCTCAACCACCTTCGCAGACCTAGTAATTCCTGAGTTGAAAGTTGTCGAGAGACTGACTTACGGACGAGCATACAGATATGATCTATAACGCTTTGATCTCGTCTCGCTGATACCTTTCCAACAACACCTCAGCCACCTTTGTAGCCATAGTACTTCCTCGGTTGGAAGGACAAAATTTCAGGAAATATTCGTTTCTATATACTTTCTGTATAACATTTAAGCGAACGCCAGAATTCAAGGAGAAAATTATTATTTGTAAAAAAAACTGCCAAATAAAGACATGCGAAAAAAAATTCGAGCATGACTGTACACCTGATCCAATTGGATAAGTATGGGATAACACACCATTTAAAGCAACACACTGAGTTCTACTTCTCAAATAACTAACGAATAATTTAAACAAAATTTCATTAAGTCCATCTTTAATTTATCCAATATTATATGATGATGATGTATTGAGTCGAATGCCTTCGATAGGTCAGTATAAATGACATCAACGTGTCCTCTTTTATTAAAATAATTTGCCAGAACATCCGTGAATGCCAAATTGGTTATTGTTGATCGTCCCTTTACAAAATCGTGTTGCTAGGGGGAGACCTTCAAACACAGTTGAGGGTACAAATAATCATATACTAATGACTCAAAAACCGTGAAAAACAAGGGAAAGATAGATATAGGACGATAGTTTCAAACATCTATCTTGTTACCGGATTTGAAGACGGGCGTAACATAGGTATTTTTTTCATCTTTCGGGAAATACTCCTTGTTTCAGAATTTCATTATAATAATGTTAGTGTATATGATAGTTCGTTTGCACATTCTGTCACTACACATGCCGGTAAAGTGTTGTGTGTGCTTTGTTGTATTTCAGAAGGGAGTAGCCAAGCTAGTTAATATTATGATTATTATTATTATTTTCTTTCCCTTTCTCCATCCATTTTGCGGTGCCGTGTACTTGTACGGTTTTCCTTGCAACATTTAAAACACTATAATTTTCAATCTGTATAGAGTCATTCCAATAAAAATACTATAACAATAAGTAATATAATATTCATGAAAAATAAATAATAGATGCTCTTTAGAGTGATAAATCTTGTTGGGCTGCGGATACAAAAAATATTTAAAGGGGGTCTGTAGTAAAATAAAGGTTTTAAGAACCACTGCAATATAGACTAGTTCTGTCTCTCGGTTTTTGTAGAAACGTTGATAAATCGAATTAGGAAACCACCTTTGTCCCATTTCAACTTTTCTTTTTGTGCTGTCCCAAGGGAAAGATTTGAGTTTATCTTACCATTTGATCTGATTTGAATTTGTTTATGGCTTCTAGGCATCTCACAAAGGAAGTGTATGGAGTGTAAGATGAGTTGCTTAAGGAGACTTAGAAAGTAGGAAGATAGTCGACTCCAAAACTAAAATCCGTTTAGGTTGACGTTCATGCGTGTAAGAGTTATGATTTATGAGACTTCAAATGTTATGTAGCAATAATATACTATAATTTCTAAGTATGAACTATTGAAGGCATTTACGTATCTGTAGTTTACGGTTTGCAGTAGTGTAAATCAATTACAGCATGATGGGAACAATAAGAAGTTGCACAATGAACACATCACATAAAAGCAAGTGTGTCACAAGTTGCACAGTTCTCAGCAGTACTATCAAAAGATTCATACAGTGCTTCATAGGAGTCATGAACGGAGTAGGTGCTTCATCTATATATCCACACTTGTAAAAAGCATATTTGATTAAAAACTGGAAGCGAGGAACGGAAATCTGGAAGTGAACAAGTGCACAGAAATGGCGCGAAGATAATATTGAAGTCATCTCCAATAATCAGCATTAAGGAGCAGTATCTCATACAGTTCTGTACATCAGCCGAAACGAATTTCAGTTTTGGAGTCTACTGTGCCTACTTCCTATGATCAAATTTCATTAAGTCAACTTACACCCCGTACGCTTCCCTTGTCAGGCCGAGATAGAGTGGGAGAGAGAGGATGTCAGGGCCTAGTTTATAGGTACTATTCCAGCATTTGCCTGGTGTGACTGATGATTGCTAAGGCAACGCTCTACAAATTGAACTACGGTGCTCGGGTTTAGCTTTGCGGACATCGCGCCCATGACAGAGTGACACGACTCAAAAAATGCAACTTTCTAGCAGAGCAGAAAAACGAAATCAGAGTACGTTTAATGTAGTACAGAGACGACAAAATTGCTCTCTAGCGGCCACCGTTCAAGCTACGAGCATGAAAATTTGAGGTGATAGAGTGAAACCGTGAAACCTTGTGCATCTGACCATGTCAAAAACTAAAATTTTCCAAAGTTTAAGTTGTGTCACTCTTCTATGTCATGGGCGATAGGGTTTCACCATTTCGTGTGAAGTATTGTGGAGTGAAATATGGTTGTGCGTTTATCAGACAGAGTGACTGTAGTTATAAAATATGGTGAAATAAATGTTGCTTTTTCAGTGGATTGCAGTCTATTGTGTTTTCACAATTAACGAAAAAACTGTTTACTGTCAAGCCTCTTTCAAAGAGTTTGCTTCCTGACATGTACCTTGTAATTAATTCTGATATATTTCTTAGTTTGTACGTAATTCCCATAAAAGACATTCTGACATTAGTAACGGGTCATTCCATTGTAAGTGATCCAGCTCTGGCCGCTCGACCATTCTTAACTTTTTTAATGTTTGGTGTGCGAGTACCCTTACGTAATGGTAGTTCAAAAACCACAAATGTTTTCCCCCTATTTCACTTTGTTCGCCTATGGCAGCCATATTTGTGTCATGGTACGAACCAAATTCTCATTATGTAGGCATTTACGGAAACCTCAATTTATCAGTCCGGGTAAGTCGAAGCTTCTTGGATTAAAAACTATTGGACTCGGCATACTACAGGCTAGTTGTAAGTGGTAACATGGCTCTACTACTATCCCATATTGCAACTCTAATGTGGGTTCCAAAATGCTCTTGGACAATGGCCAAAATTACTTTTTCAAAGTAACTTTGTATATAAAGGTTGGAAAATCTGTTTAGGGCCACACAGAGTACTGTAGACAATCCCTCAGAATTTTAAGCCTGTGGTGTATTTCACTTCTATACTATGGAGGCTTAAACATATGATTTTATAAAATTGTACCGAAGTTTGAACTTCAAAATTTCTGGTGCGGACCAAGTAGGAATCTGAAATTTTCACAGATACTAGTCCTGTAAGATAGTGTTATATAAGACTGGCACTTCCATTACCAGTCTTCTCTGTCAGTTTCATCTCCTATTATGTGGACACGCCTTCGGAGAAATATTGCCGCAATTTTATTGTGTTTGTACACATGTCTTGTTCACCTGTCTTGGAATTGTGATATGTAAGTTCTTCTCTCTACCTTATTTTATCATCTTCAGTATATTTTGGCATGCTATATGGCATGTATTCTCTTCTCAGGATGCTGGAATCAAACATGCTATTTTTCCACATATAAAGCTGCTGTAGTGGAATCTCAAAGTCCAAATTTTAGCAGCGTAATACTTCCCTAAAGGACTAGTATCTGTGAAAATTTCAGATTCCTACTTGGTCACCCACCAAAGATTTTCAACTTCAAACTTTGGTGTAATATTAGAAAATCGTATGTTTAAGCCCCCATAGTTCAGGAAGGAAATAAGTCTCAGGCTTAAAATTCTGTAGGGGTTGTCTACAGTACTCTGTGTGGCCCCAAACTGATTTTCCAACCACAAATAGAATACCTTCTATATACAAAGTTACCTTAAAAAAGTAATTTTGTCCATTGTGCAACAGCACTTTGGAACCTACATTCGAGTTACAAGTTACAACATGGAGTAGTAGTGAAGCCATGTTACCACTTATACATATAGCCTGTACTATGTATGCTAAGGTCAATAATTTTTAATCCAAGAAGCTACGACCTACCTTGGCTGTGAATCAGGTTTCCGTAAGTGCTTGCAAACTGAGAATTTGGTTCGTACCATGACACAAATATGGCCGCCATAGCCGAACGAAGTGAAGTAGGGAAAATCATTTGTGGTTATAAACTACTAATACATAAGGGTAATCACACACACACACAAATCCCTTTTGGCAGGCCTGAGGTAGATCTCGAAGTTTTTTATTTTCAAAAATTCAAACCTCGCCTTATATGAGCGCTATCGAGAATAAATTTATTGATTTATAGATTATTCATTAAGAGCTGTTCAACGATACCCCACAAGACGTGTATATATATATATATATACCGTCTGGTCAGCGTGGGAGCAGTAGACCAACTCCTCCCTTCGGGGAGAGGCCTCATCCACTAGTGGATTGAATGTATATACATGTATATACTCGCTTTGCTTCGTTGGGAGCGCTGCCCCCAGACCCCCGTAAGGGGCTGCGCACCCCAACTTCAGTGTTTTTGAGAGAATGCGCCTCCTTTATCTTAACCAAAATCTCCCTGCAGCACTACACCACCATGGTGTCCATCTGCACCTTCCCACGGGCAGCTGCGCCCCCAAAGAGGAGGTTTGCCCCATTTATTGTAACCTACTTTTGGTCATACACCTTCAAAGAAAATTTCGTTTCTCTACCTTCAATGATTTGGAAATTGGGTTTTTGGGGCGGCCTTTTTGGATCCAAGTTGACAGCTTTTTGAAAGTTTTCGTATATTGTCGTGACCTACTTGTGATGGTACACCTTCAAGTAAAATTTCATTTATCCAGCTCAAACGGTGTGCAAAATGGGACTTTGGGCGGCCATTTTGGATCCAAGATGGCGACTTTCCCCAAATGTTGTAATATTTCTCTAAATTACTCGTCATAATACACCTTTACGCAAAATTTCGTGTATCTAGCTCAAACGGTGTGGAAAATGGATTTTAGGTCCGCCATTTCGGATCCAAGATGGCGTCTTTGGATACATCATGTAATATTTTAGTAACATACAAGTGATAATGTACTTTGTTACCAAATTTGATATTTCTAGCTGCAGCCGTTTAGGCTGTGCATTCTATACAACAATGGGTTCGGCGGCCATTTTGGATCCAAGATGGCGACTTTTTCAACATTTCGTAATATTTTTCTTGAACTACTAGTGACAATACACCTTTATGCCAAGTTTCGTATCTCTAGCTCAAACGATATGGAAAATAGATTTCTTCCTTCCGCCATTTTGAATCCAAGATGGCGTCTTTGAATTCATTAGGTAACATTTTCGTAATCAAACAGTGATGATGTACACTCGTGCTCAAAAAATTTTTCGCATGTCTTTATTTGAGAGTTTTTGACAAATATAATTTTTCTCCTTGAATTCTAGCGTTCGCTTAACTGTTATGAATGTGAAGTATGTGAAAAGGAATATTTCCTGAAATTTCGTCACAAAAATGTTAATAAATAATA
>JAGDQP010054576.1:0-10383 GCA_022664845.1 Lepisma saccharinum
GTTAGGATGGCCTACCTCGTAGCAGGTACGACCAAGGTGAGGGAAGAGGAGGAGGAGTGTTGACTATTCCCGTGGCAAAGTAGTGCCTCTTGTAGTGACCCGATGTCTTTTATACCAGAGCCTTGTGTCCCAGGTACGCTGAATCTGTACTTCTAGACGTCGTCTGCATCGTTGGCTGTCTTCGGTTGCTGTTGTCAGCTTCCTCCGTTTTCCACTATTTGTATATGAAGAAAATTAAATTGTCTTTTTCTAATCTGTTTTTTCGGGTCCAAAATAGGTATCATGCGTTCGAATTCTGCTGCAGACCGTTCTGATTGAGGTTTTCTAGAATCTCCTTCAGTGTCACCACATGAACGACAGGATGGTACTTAACTAAGACAGCATTCACTGTCCTTCCATATTCTATGCAGGTCTGGCCCAAAGATGTTAAAGAGCTTATTTTTTTAAAAAATATGCTAACTTGCCTTTTATGACAGCAGAAACAAGTCTATATTTCTTCCTTCCGTCTATATTTATCTCCTTATATCTTCAGGAGATAAACATTTCTGGATCTGGTTTTTAACATTGAAAGAATTGCCCAAGTATTCAACGTAGCGTATGAGTTTGTAGTGTCGCTTTTGTCCTGACCGTTGGCCCGATATACTACTGTTTTATTAATGCCGTTATATTTATTATTGTTAATATTCTTGAAACATATTTTGTAAATAACAATATTAGCATAATTATATTACTATTATTACTATTACTACTAAATGACAAGCGGATGAGGAGTAAATGTTCATAATGTGAAGGTGGGAAATGGAAAAGGACGGGACGGAAACGATGGGGGCGTTGGAAGTCGTGGGTCTAGGGCAACTAGACACAATAATTCGGCCCTGCAAACAGTGCTTTAATGTTTCTACATATGTTATAGTAGAAAGGAAACTTATTAGGCCACCTCGCCAATATTTCGGTCGTTTTGAAATTTAAGATTTTCTATTAAACCCCCATTTATTAATGGCCCTAGCCATACTTACCTAAATGAAAATCAAGTTAAAATTCGAATTTATTAAATAGAAAGCTGCATATTTGTGGTGGGAAGTTTTACTAGAAAAGCAGTAGTGTGTAACTGTCACACAACTTTAAAAATTCACAAATTTTAACAGCTTTTTGTACAGGTAAGTAACAGAAACAGAAAGTACTTGAAATTTCAGTTGAGCTTAGCACGTCTGTATCGCAGAAGATGCCACCCAAAGTCAATAAAAAAATTCCGAATTGAATTGAATGCTACTGCACTTGTGATATTTGGCTCAGACCCAGATAGAATAGGGAGGGGAGAGGGTGTGTGCAATAGCCGGATGCTTGATTATAACCCAGAACATTAGGAATATGACTCCAACTGAACTAGGACCGCTTGATGCCAAATATAGAATATCATATTCTGTCCCAGGTAAATCTAAAATGTGGACGATAGAGAACGGCTGTGGACTAAGCAAGAGTAACCGTTATTCTAGCATCATTTAGCAAGTATCATCAACGTAGCACTCATACGTGGGGGTTATCCTACCTCTATATCAGAATTTTCTCTATGCATAAATGGAATCGCTACAAAATTCAAACACTTCAAAACTTGACAGACTTGACCCAGACTGTCGAGTAAAATTTGCAGAACGGAGGCAACAGGAATTGCACATGAATCCTTGTTCCCCCATTTCAGATACTATTTAGTGATTAAGCAAATTTCTTTACAAACGATACGGGTCAGTCACAAACTTTTATTCAACTCTCAGATTTAAGATATTTGCTTCGGTTAAAGTGATATGATAAGGTATGTGAGATACTCTTTTTGTAGGATCGCTGTTTGCTGGTTGTATGTTAACGTCAAATTATGGAAAGTGGATAAAGGAAAATCTCTTTTGCCTGATTATGTGAAAGTTCTTGATAGTACAATGGCACTCCACATCGTTACAGATTGTCAAGGAATACTTTGATTTCCTGTTTTCTCGCAGAGAGATTGGTCATATGAATGCAGTCGAGTAGCCACCACGTTCCCCAGATTTTAGTACTTTGGATTTCAATATGAGGAGCCACGTCTAAGCACTTTTTTATGCTGTGAGGGTAAAGAATATTGTTCATCGTCAACAGTGAATAGGTTGTGCGTGAGCGAGCAGGCAGGACGTATTGGTCAAGGGCCACGGTGGCTCAGTTGGTAGAGCGCTTACTTCTGGTGTTAGGGGTCGCCGGATCGATCCCTGCTCATGCTATGTGGGCTTTGTGGTGGACAAACACAGTGTGTGTGATTTTTCTCGGGGTATTCCCGTTTCCTACCACTTTCTTCATTCCACCAATTCATCCATACGGCCTGAGCCATAGTTGCCTAAAAACCTTAAAATAAATTCAATTCAACATTTAATTTGGAGCTGTCTCGTTCATGTTCCAAGACTTCGTGGGTGTTTTCCATACTCCATATCCTAAAGTTATAGCGGTTTACTTTGCCGGATGTATGGAAAGTGACTGCATTGGAGAATGGTACACGTTTCAGAAATCCCTTTTGACCATCACCATCCTATAATTAGTTTTATTCTTTTATTTGCATTACTTTACCAAAATGAATCATCGTATGTTGCGGTCTTTTATGCACATACATGTGCAGATAAAAAGGAGAAAATCCCACCATTCTCCTTGAAAAATGAAATAGTATTACGACAGTGCATGAAACAATGACTTAAACAACTAAAAAATTGAAATTCAAAGGAAATATTAATGATTAGGTATATACAAGGTTAAAAGTATGGATCTGACACACTTATACAGAAGGATTATTTTATATGCGATAAATTCCCTTTGTGACTCAGTAAATACTCATGTGTAACTAGGAAGTGTCCGCTAATGCACGTGTCTTAGGTTAGTCTCTGCATAGAATAGCAACTGCATTCCCAAGAAATCTGAACAACCTTGTGCGTGAGTCCACGTCCAAGCGCCGCTATCTCACAAAACAGACAAAAAATGTAAATTACTTCCTCCAGAAGATTGTTGTTGCGGCAACGAAGAAGTTCTTTGCTTTCAACACCATCAACCGACATGCAAGCAGGGAATTTCCACAAATCAACGACTGCCACTACTGATTATCTTTCACATTTGTGGTCTCTACAGTATATCTTAGTATTAGCAAATTGCAGTTGTTTTAACTTGCCTGTATTTGACTATTTCAATAACCGGAAATTCTTGAATCTAGCTACATTTAAGACAGATTTTGCAGAACATTCAATATTTTCATAGTCTCTGAGGTACAGGGCAACTCTTATAGACCTTTATTTATAGATGTGTTTCTTAAGCATTAGTAAACAAAGAAACATTAACATTAAAAATCATATGGTACCATTAAAATATTTTAATATATTTTATTAATATTTTAAGCAATTATATATAATATTTTATTCTCTGAAGCAATATTTCTTCAAAAGACAAACTAGATGAACCATTTTTTCAGCTGTTGCAACTTAACTATCGTTGTTTGAATTTGCTTACATGCCAGACGTGTTTCTCCACTTTCATTCAATAACTTCAAACGAAATGTTAATTCATAATCACCTTTGTTGTGTTCTTTTTTCTACTTACTGCTTTATTCCATACGATTCTGACTACTCTTATTGGATTTTCCGATTCACATTGTACTACGTTACACTAGTGCTTAACTTTGTCGGAGGCATACAGACGTTCCATTTTTCTCGTACGTACAACAGTAATTTTCATGCATCAGTAATCTGTATCTATTGTATTTGAACAATACTTTTATGAGATCTTTACATCTTCACACAGAGCTTTTCAGTAGGTACACAGGCATACCGAAAAGGTCCGTAACCCATTCTTTCGACTTTTAGCCGTTAACGGGGCCACGGTGGCTCAGTTGGTAGAGTGCTCACATCTGGTGCTAGGGGTCGTCGGATCGATCCCTGCTCATTCCATGTGCACTTTGTGGTGGATAAACACCGTGTGCGTGGGTTTTCTCGGGGTATTCCCGTTTCGTACCATTTTCTTCATTCCATCATCATCCATATGGCCTGAGCCAAAGTTGCCTAAAGGCCTTAAATTCAATTCAGCTTTTAGCCGTTAACGTATTCTTTCTACTTAATCATCTTTGTACACTTTGTCTGCTTTCAATTGTTTACCGTTTATGTTTTCTTCAGTACATTTTACCTGACAACTCAGAATGTTTCTAATTTTGAAACTACTTTTACGAATGACCCTGGTCGACATTCATTTCTACATTACTGGTATTTACGATTTCTAATTCGAAATATTTCTTTTGACCCGACTCTAATTCTACATTTTGTTGTTAAGATTTTTCGAACGAATTCTTCCACAGCAGTAGCGTTGAAACGAACACTTGTGCACCGACGATCGTTATTTTCATATTTTCATGTCAGAAATCTAATGAGGTAGTATTTTCGGTGCTATTTGGGAACACCCTGTGTAAGATTATTCTATTTTTTATTTTTATTTTATTCGGGGCCCGCCTTACTACCCCTGCCTCTTTGCATACATTGCACAGGTTGAGTTGTGCACTTTCAAGGACGTGCATCACGCACATATTTGTGCTTCTCAGATTATTCTATGTGTAATTTCAGTAGAGAGCGACAAATTTTGGAGGGAACATAGCCACCATTTCTTCCTGTAATATGGCCTTGACCAGGCCGTTCGCCAGCTATAAACTGTAAATGGGTAGGATTCGTTGGAATAATTTAAGGGGTAGGAATAATTTAAGGGGACCTAGTCACAATATATATCTGCGGACAAGTTAGGAGGGTCTGCTAGCCCCACTCTTTCTGTGGGTCTGACCTTGACGACAGAACAATTTTCATACGCTAACCAGTAGAAACATCAATATGGATCGTAATTACGATTTCCAAATGAGAGAACAGAAAATTCTTTCTCTCAGAGAATCTAAATGCATGTTATTTTCGTAACCTACAAACATACTATATGGTCTTGCTTGTTTATTCATTTCATTTTAAAACATTGAAGATGCGCCAAAACGTTTCTGCTTTCCACGAATATTGCCTTTTATTCACTGTTCCGATAGGGACGGATTAACCACCAGGCCTAGGGGCGCAATTTACAAGGAAAAAGTAGAAATCGCTATTTAAAGCGCGAGACGCAAAAATATTTATAAGGACCTGTAGGGGAAGCACCACCACCTTTGAGCCGGGGGGGGGGGGGTTGACACCTCATACATATCTGACTTCACGTAATTTAAAGTTGGATTAATTTTCATTGGAAATAGTCATACAAACAATTGTGCTTATATTAGGAATATTATTTATCCCTATTTTTTTCCTTTGCATACACGAATAATCCCTTTTAGTCAGTGCCACATATAGGGCGTGGCAGTCATTTATAACCCTACCACTGAACAACAGGTACTTTGTGTTGAAGCACTTTATATGCATAAAGGCGTAATTTACGTTAGATTTTTGTAGATGAGGTCTTTCTCTCACCTCTGTTTTCTAATCCGCAATGGGTAGGTACCGTAAGTTCGAATTCCGCTGCCGACCTCACGGACTGAGGTTTCCCAGAGTTTCCTTCAGTTTCACCACACGAATGTCGTACAGGTACCTTAACTAAGACACCGGACGCTACCCTCCTATACCCTATCTCGGTCTGATCGAAAGCTGGCTAATGACCTTAAACAATTCAAAAATATCCTAACCTGCCTTTTATGACAGTAGAGACAAACCTTGTTTTTCTACGGAACTTGATCTTATATCTTAAGGAGATAAATATTCCCGAAGATGGTGTTTAACATTCAAAGAGCTGCTCACGTATTCAACGTAGCGAATGAATTTGCAGCGTCGCTTTTGGCCATTCCTAGAGATTTTGTAACTTTGAAATTGCTAGTTTTTAGGACGACGTATTGACGGGTGTACCCAGTGTTCGATTTGCCAGGGGGAGATGCCGGGGATTTTCCCTGGTGCGTGAGGATTTTATCTCCGGCTGTTGCTTCTTCTGAATATCATCCGAACCAGGGAAAAAATCCTTGTATTTCTACCCAACCCGGTAGTATATTGAAACTTACCAGCTCCCACTTGTTTTAGTATCCCCCCTTCGTAATTTATAACAAATCGAACACTGGGTGTACCGATATACCGACTGATAGGTTAGATACACTGCAGGGTTCAATTCTGTAAATTTACGTTTCTTTCTTCGCACATAAAGAAAACTGGCAAAAAGATGAATCAATAATGTTAAATAACGAGGAGAAATGTGATGACTTTACCACTGTTGCGTATGAGAGTACAAAGTAAAAAGCAGTTTCTCAAACTTGAGAGAAAAAAAAATCTTATCTGTGCACCGAGAAACAATTTTCTTAGAAATGAGATACCAGTATTATCATTTAATTGAAAACGATGACATGCCTGTTTGAATATAAGATCAGTGATATTATTTCCAAACCGTTATGTTTACAGTTTTATTAGACGAGAATGTTGATATTCTAAGAAAATTGTTTGTCGGTGCACAGTTAGTGAAGAACTTTTTTCACAAGTTTAAGAAACCGGTTTTTTTTTTTCGTGTATCTCATACACACTAAACTAAACTAAAATTAAAGGCAAATGAAATTCTGTTTTATGGACAATATTAAGGTAAAGATATTCCCTGTGCGATGCGCCGTGAACGGCGAATTGGGATGTGGAGGTAACACATATTCTCGCTTGGAGGTTTTTACCTCCCAAGATGCCAAGGGTTACCAAGGACATTCTGGTACTCAATTTGATAGGAGGCTGAGTGCACCTCACAGCGCCACGCATAAGAACATTGTAAGAAATGTCTCCAGCATCCTGGTCGGGATTCGTAGGCAGACGCGCTACCTCCTGAGGCACGGCGACTCAATTTAGAAACAATAATTACTAATTGTATTTATGTAACACTAATACTCTTTTTTATGTTTAATTTACTTTAAAGTGTTTTTATGGGAATAACATTAATCTGTACTATCTTCTTGTTTAGTATAATTAACTCGTCTTCCACAAATAGCCTACAGGAAATTAATTAAAGTTGCTTACTGTAGGACTAATGCCATGTTATGATTAATATTAATGAACCGTATTTTGTAAATAACCACATTAGCAGAGTTAAATATTAGTAATAATTATTATTATTAAATAGCGAAAGGACGGAGGAGAGTAATTTGTTATAATGTGAAAGTGGGAAAGGGAAAAGGACGAGTGGGATAAGATGGGAAGGGAAAAGGGAAGGAGCGCTAGAAGTCATGGGCCTAGGGCGCCTAGACGCATAAATCCGGCCCTGTGTTCCGAAAACGAGAGGTCTGTGTACGTTGTCTCAAAAACAAAATTAGAAGTGTTGGGTAATATTATACTCTAATCATAAACAACAGCATTTTTTGTTTTTCTGTTTTCTTAATGTGGGCATTTTCCCAATGACGTACAGATTTCAGGACATTTGGATCCAAGTGATATTCTAATTGCATTAACAGCCGTTTAATGCACGGTGTTTCGCTCGCGCGGCATGAAGTCAGGACAAGTCATCCCTTATGTAAAGCAAAGAAAGCAAATGAGTGCTTTTATCCACCCGCGACGACATTTTCTGCTGTCACGTTCTGAAACACAGTCGTTCTTGTTCTAGACAACATCAGGCATTTGTTTATGAAAACATTATGCTTGTATTTTTCAGCCTATGTTTTGCCAGGCGTTCTGAAGTCCAGTTGCTCAGAGGTTTCCCTATCGCAAGCAGAGAAACGCACTGGCAACACTTCCCACCTATTTTTTCTTTCTTTTCTTACCCACCTACTCTAGCAACAAACGGTACGTGAAAAACGTACTAAAGAAAACGCGTTGTAGCCTGCCTTCTCACTTTGTGCAACAAAACGCTGTGCATAAAAGTGGTCTGGATAAAGAAAAAAAGGATGTAAAATATGAATCCACTCAAAAGAATTAAATAAAAATTTACAATCTGTCTTCAAAGAATAAAGTATAGCTCATATAAAACCTTGGATATCCACTTAAATCTTATATGATTTATGGCTTTGTATAAATTACAATCGATTGAGTTACGATGTGTGGTAATCCGTAACCAGAGTTAAAGATGATTAGATATTTATCTTAATGCATAGGTTAATCAGATATATTATTTGATTTATATAAATACTTCAAGAATAGGTGGTAAGACATGCCATGTCAGGCATTTCATTTTATTAAAAAATAACAAATTTTCTATTCTCTAGACCATCGATTCTCAATTGATGGTACGCGTACCCCCAGTCGTACGTAACTTACTAGGCAGTTCAGGGAAAAGTATTTGCGCGAGAAAATAATGAGTAATGGTGGAAAAACAAGTAAAGTAAAAAATGCAAAACCTTAGTTATAGAAAAATTGCTCTCAGGTTTGAATCACTAATGGAGAGACTACGTGTGAGCCATTTTGCATAGAGAAGGGGAAATGTGCTCCCTAGGCTACTTTCCCTCACTTTCGTATTCTGGGGAATGGTGGGGAATGACAATATGTTGCGGGCACTCCACTACAAGGGGTACGCAGGCAGGGGTTCCTTCGGGCTACCAAGAGGTACGGAATTGTCTAAAAGTTGGAAGGGAATACTCTACTGTATTTTAAATGTTAGATAAAAAGTGTACTACACAGAATCCTATACTTTAAACTCAGCCTCCGTGGTTCAGGCGATAACATCGCGGATTTCGAAGCGGAAATGGGTAGTGAAACGGTGATGGGTCGAACCGCGCGGCCTAACATCCTGACTGAGATTTTCCAGGGTTTGCCTAAGTTTAACAAGGAGAATGGTATGTTAAGTAAGTCCCTGGCTGGTATCTTAACGCACACTGTCCTCTGCCATATCCCAGCCGGAGTCATAGATCCCTAAAAGTCATTAAAAAAATCAATTAAATTGGACTCTAAGTTGTATGCATTTCACACCAAACCTGAAGTGGATTTTGGACCATCTGCATGAGATTTTCCTTCCTTTTATCTAAGGATTTCACCGTTTAATTTTTTCCATTTTATTTTGAAACACCCTACATTAAATTCGCTATAACTTTGGATATGTAACAGATTTTACCATGGAAATTTACAGAAATAATATTCATAATTTACGTACATTGACGATACCAACAAATAGTAAATGTTTCATTATCTCATTCAATTTTGTCCTATTAAGGCCATAATTGCAATCTTCCAACAGGAAACTTCTGGCAAATACTTCAGTTTATTTCGTTGTTTATCCGAAGTCTCAGTATCCAATGGTTGGGACTGTACTTTAAAATGATGATCTGGAAACACTGAACCAATTCATCAATCAATGCTGCTTTGCTGGCTCTGCACTAGTCTAGAAAAGGCATTTCCAACGACACCTCAACCATCTCTCTATAGCTTGTAGTTCCTTCGATTCTTTTGGACACGGCTAGACGGACGGACGGACTGAGTGAGATTGTAAGGTTCCTTTTAGTTAGCTACGCTATCAAGACACCTAGATATTAGCTTCAAGCTGGTAAATCAGTCCTACCGCAAATCTTTACATTCATTTCTTTAGTTTACAATGATTCGTGGTATTCTCAAAACTTGCAACGTCAATTTATCTGTTCTCGACGTTATACAATGATGAAAATTTGCACAGCGACGTAAGTCGGGTGACAATACGATATTCTATTGTTACTGTCATATCTATCTATATATTTTAAAAGCATATATTAATATATTTTTTTAAATATTACCCTTAAATACTAGCCTGCAACACTGTGGCGTTTGACTGGTTGCAGAACACTCTAGGATGGAGTATTTCTTTTAAAGACATAATTTTGTTTTACTTTTTAGTACGAGTTGTTTATGAAAAGTATATCTTTAAAAAGTTTTATATTTAATCAATGGGCCTGAACCTGAAAGCAATAGCACGAATTTATTTGATTATGATGAAGCATTAAGGCAGTACTTTGTGTGTTCTTTCTCTCTCTGAATTTCTTATAATCACACAAAGTGCAACTTTCAGGTTCTCCTATTGTGATACAACCCATTAAGCTTTGATTGCATTTGGGATGGATACGTTTGAGCGTGAAATTTAGGTGGATACTTACTTTTGACGCCACTCGCGATGCCTTTGCAGCTGGTTGAATGTAATTACCATTACAGTTACTTCAAAATCTGATGCTGCCACGCAAATTCTAATGCCATAATCGACTTTATCAGGCCACAATGCATAAGGCACGCCCGATTTTGTGCCCCTCAAAAAATTGCCAAAGCAAAATTTTGTAGTTCAGTGTACTTAGCACTCTTAGCAGCAGATAGAATCTATCTGTGTTGTAGTACACCCAGATCAGTTTCAGTCCATTTATTTGAGACGCATAATAATAATAATAATAATAATAATAATAATAATAATAATAATAAT
>JAGDQP010054577.1:0-13319 GCA_022664845.1 Lepisma saccharinum
AACCTCGTTGTATTGTTAAAAGGAGAAGATAAACCAAAAACTAGCCCAAAGTCCTACAGACCAATCTGTCTGCTAAACGTAATTAGCAAAATCTTTGAAAAATTATTGATAACAAGAATAAATGTAAAAGGAGTAAACCTTGAACAGTGCAGATTACAGTATGGATTCCGTCGTGGCAAATCGACAGAGGACGCAATCAACGAGGTTTGCGGTAGCCATAATAATCTCAAGAATGATAACTGTAAATATGTTTTAACATTATTCTTCGACATAGCAGGGGCCTTTGATAACGTATGGTGGCCCTCGGTGCTAAAAGTACTCAAAAATCTAAATATACATCCTGCAATATGGAAAGTTGTGAAGGACTATTTCAAAGACAGAGAGATTCAAATTAAAACGGCCGATGGCGTTGTACAGAAGAAACCAACAAAGGGTTGTCCGCAGGACTCTGTGCTCGGTCCGGTTGTTTGGGATATAGTATTCCAGCCATGCCTGCAGATGCTGGATGAGATGGAAAATGTGGAAAGAGCAGTGGGATACGCAGATGATCTGGCGGTCGTGATTAAAGGCAACAGCCGAAATGACCTACAAAATAAGGCAAATAACATTATAAACTATATGACGGTGTGGTGCAATAACAATAAGATGTTAATTTCAGCAGAAAAAACAAAATATGTGATCTTTAAAGGTAAACTAAACTACAACAGAGGACCTACAATCAAAATCAATAATACATCAGTCAAAAGAGTTAAGGAATTTAAATATTTAGGCGTAATATTGGACGAAAAGCTAAATTTCAGAAAACATGTAACTGAAGTGAAAAACAAAGCAAACAAAGTAGCACACAAAATAGTAAACATTTCAACAAAAGAGTATCGTATACCACTAAAAATAATAAGTACGTACCACGACGTCATAATAAGCTCGGTAGTGGGTTACGCCGCCAGTGCATGGTGACACCGAATGGACAACATCAGACAGAAACAAATTATTGACAGATCGCAACGTCAACTACTGCTACGGCTAACGGGAGCATACCGGACAACATCAGTGGAGGCGCTTCAGATTGCGACAGCGACAATGTCGATCCACCTACAAATTAAGAGATTAGGAGCCGCGTACTGGTTAAAGAAAAACAACGAAAACAAAGTCAGAACAATTCTACACCAAACAGCAGGTTACAGGAAAGAAATACAAGAAATCTTAATCAGAGAGTGGCAAGACGAATGGGAGACAACAACAAAAGCGAGAAGAGTCTTTAACTTTTTCTCGGACGTGGCGGAGAGAGTCGGACTGCAACTTGAAATAGAAGGCGGCCTAATGCATTTCATAACCGGTCAAGGCCCAATACAGACAGAAGCTACGGGATCTCCAGCTTGTAGAGGATAATATATGCCGAGTGTGTGGAGTGGTCTCGACCCCGGAGCACACAGTATTAAGGTGTGAGAAAACAGACGAACTGGTTAATGAACAGAGAGCTGTCCTGGGGGATACGCCTATTTACACAGTTCTGAGAACTCCAGAACTGGCGGTGGTCCTCCGGAAAACGGCAAAGAAAGTCTCAGAGTACCACAGAAGGAAATTTGTGGCCGGGACTGGGAGACCGTGAGAGGGACGTATGTAAAACACCCAGAACTACAACCAGTGAGCTTTTTTAGGACAGCTATAAGCCGCAACAGCCGAGATTCACAACCGTGGCAAACGCAAACCGCGACAACCGCGTAGCGCGAATAAAAGATCATGAACCATAGACATAGACATAATATAACGTCTTGCGCGTTAAAACGGTACAACAAAGTCCAAAACACAACAAATTCGAGCAATATATAAGACTACTTGAGAGCTGCTGGAAACCAGTAGCAGAGTGTTTTGTACGGAAATCCTGCAAAAGACACTCAATTAGTGTGAGAGTGTGAATGAAATGGTGGAGGGAGCAGGATGAAGTGAAATAGTGTAGAACGAGGAATTATGCATGAATACAGATCTTAATGTGTATGTGGGCTGCGGAAGCCGCACCCCATAGGAGCTTAGTGAATAATCCCAAGAGTGTGTGTGAGTGTGAATGGAGAAGAATAGACATGCATATATCTAACTGTATGAAGAAAGGAGGAACAGAAATAGCCAAGCTGGACTTTCCAGTGAGATACTAGCGGCACTGTGACAAACTGAGATGCAACAAAAAAGGAGAGACTAAGAAAATACCTTTCGTTTTTCTTTATTTCGTTACAGGGCAGCAGAAGGCGAGAAGAAAAGAAGAAGAAGCCTAACTCCAGTTTAACGTTTGTTTTGTCCTGTGTTGTCTTGTGTTTGTCTTTTATGAAATATATTAATTCGTATGAAATAAAGCATATATGTGGATAGGGACTTCCCTCCCAGGAAAAGCTCCAAACTTAGGAACAAAGACCCGGAGAACATTCCGTACGCCGGGTCACAAAGACCGTCCCGCGACACCACCTGTCTCAGATAGACGGAACATAGGAGATCGTTGGAATGTCGGAACTCCGGCAATCCAACAATCTCCAGGGACAAGCCTGCCCCAGGCTGGGAAGCACTAAGTAGTGCGCGCTGCACGCCCTTTAGAGTGCACGATCTAACCTGTGCAAAGAACGCAGAGAGGCAGGGGTGGAAAGTTGGTCCCCTAAATGAAAGAAAATGTGTAGGCCCCCTTCGAAAAAAGTGGTCGGGTCTTTATTCATGAAAGCGCTGAACTTGTCAACAGCCGTACATTCTTTGTAAACGTGAAAATAGTTCTGAGTTAAGACATACCGTAAAGCCACCCGTGGGCGATTTGTACGATAGGTAACCTACAAACGATGGGGTGATGAACGGATACGATAGAGTCTGATCAGACAGACAGAGAAGAAGAAAACAACTTACTAAACACGTTGGAGAATCACCTTCGTTTTACTCCAATACGCAGGGACAGCTTCCTTCCCTTTACAACTACATCGCGTTGTGAAGCAAGCATATTTCCACACCCGGTTATTGACGGAATCGAGATTTATTTTAGCATTAGTGGTATCACATTATCTAAACTATTCCTACCGAGCTCCACAGTGCATTGCTAGAGCATGCGCGAGGTCGTGGATTCGTTTCCACCCAAAACCTGTGCCCCACCCATATGTTGAAATGCCAAAATGCAAGTTAAACCATATCTTTAGTTCACAGTACCGGTAAAAGACCCACTTAACATGCAAATGAATTTCTAGCTCATTGTATTAAAATTACCAGAGAAAAATAAGTAGCTATGATATATAAGTAATATACAAAAGATCTTTAATGTACACAAATATATGTAACTATTAGAGAAAACCGGCCAAGGCATAGACAGGATGTCCCAAAGGTTAATATCAATTTTAATAAAGGAAGGCGTTATTATGTAGTTACACATAACAAGAAGTGAACCCAAGTAAGTATCAAAACATAAAGTAATTCCATATGACCTACACCTATATTCAAACACAAACTGCATCATACAGCGGAGTTGTGAAACAAGACTGCAGCATGCAGACTGTGATGAGAACTGCTGCCCTACTATGATTACGTAACTCTGTTAGGCCACATACCTTAGTGTTGAAAACCTTGGACTGGAGAAATACCCAAGCACAGACTCTAAATGGTTAGATATTGGAGTTGTATAAGGTTGCAGCAGAATTCTTTGGACTAATTTATCGGTGTATGAGTGTGGGTACACGTTCCTCATTGAAAACAATAGTGATTTTCGGGACACTCGGTACAGTAAATGAGAACTGTAAGCCCGATAGGTGAGTGATAACTCTTACTCCCTCGTAAGTAAGAGGACTCGGGTGCCGAGCCCACTTTAAACTAGGATAACATTTTTATCTGATGCAAAGCAATCAAATACCACCTTGCTTAAGAACCTCCGCGTCATAGACCTACCTTCGGGCAAAACAGACTTCATCATTTGAATAGGATTGTAACTTTGTGTCCCACTGGTAATTCCAGATGCTCTGAAAGTAAAGCTTGTTTCGATTTATAAAAAGTTTTTTGATTTTTAAGGCTTAATTTAATTATTTTTACATGAAGCTGTAAAGTAAAACAATTACGATCGATGGATACAAAATAGTTTCTTTTGATTTTCGGTTTCAAAACATTTGAAACAATTTTATTTGGAAACTTGGTTTATATGAAAATGAAACACCAGCTTTTGTTTAAAAGTTGATATTTATTTTTCCGAAATCTTTATTTTCATGTAAAATATTGCTTAAATTGGACCTTCTTTCGTTCTTGTTTCGTTTCGAAAGAAAGAAACGAAAAACGGGTTTTGAAGAAAGGTACAAGCAGAATGGTGTTTCAACAAAACATTATAAACCAGGTGCTGAATAAAAATAAAAAACAGAATAATTAGCTCAAGTCAGTCTGCCCTTTTTTCCACAACCGATGGAAAGTTATAAATCGAACTTGCCCAGCCCTAGGAAATCCGCTGAATTGACCTACCCAAAATTGTCAAATAGTAGAAAACGCTTTGCAACGTTTTCTTTGTTTGGAGTTGTTACTTTAAAATAAACCATATTTATAAGAATTACCTTCCGCTTTTGAGACCACAATGAACGTGCCATAATGTGAAAGAAACATAGAAGACTTGAAATAAATAAGGCGATAAGTACCAGTTTTGTGAACATAGCGTTTCTTACAGGAATAACAATATAATGCTGTTAGACCTATAACATAGATAAGAATCGAAGTTCAAACACATTCTTTAGTCCTTTTATTAGGTGTTTATAAATGGTGTGAGGTGTCGCTTTACATGAAAAAAATAAACCCCCTCTTTTCCCGTAAATAGGAAAATAGTACTTTCTGCCTTATATACTTCATGTCTTCAATTTATGTGTTTCCGGGGGCAGACTAGTCAGTCGGGTACCAGTAAACGGGAATGGGATTGGTTCGCTGACCTAGCCATATATTTTAGACCTATTATCAAATTTACAAACATCGCTGTAACTATATTCAATATAGGTTAACTTCTGAAGCATAGTGCGAATTTCACGAAAAATACCAAATTCGAAATTACCTTTGCACGATCCGATGTTTAAACTGTCTTTATTTCATTTTTTAAAACAAGAGGTTTTACATAGAACTTTTATTTAAGTTCACATTTTGACACATATCTCTGTTGGTTCTAACAAAAGGCACTTATGTTTGTGAGGTTGTTTTCTAGTATTGTTGAACTCGAAAATCAATAAACATTAGTAACAGAAGCCGAATAGAGAGTTGAATCAATGACTTTTGCCTTTACAGTCTGTGCCACTACCTTACTAGAGATATTAAGAAACGGGTTGCTGATTGATAAATAAGTGTATAAAGCAATCGTGGACTTAACACGGAAACTAAAAACAAACTTTTTGTTGTTGTTAGCGCATTTCCTGGTGATATAGTTTCGGTCACTTGCGCATGTATTATGTCGGTATCTTTTGCTTGTCTAATGCTTCAGTGCTAGGTTTCCCTGACTTTCACATTTCAAAATAATATTACTTCTTTCGATATCGGGGCGCTTTTGGAAATGTACTTTGTAATTTTGCCGGATCTTGTATTCAGCTAATACAGCACTCAAAACTGCATTAGCTGTGAACAGCCTAACGGAAATAAGTTGAAGAACATTTCGGAACCTGCAGAGTCCAGTACAGTTAACACCGCTTTGTGTATCTGTTACTGAGAAGTGATAACAATAAAGCGACACTAGACCTGATAAAAATTGACGAAAAAGTGGATACTGTTTAGTCTCTAGTGCAACAGAATATAATACAATCTAGTCATTACCATTCATTGAATACAAAAATTATTTAAACTTCATCTCATTTTAGGGTTCAGCATCAAGGTCTGTGAATCCTGATGCGCCCGCCCTATCCGTCTGTCGACAATTTTCAACCGAGAAAGTACTAGGGCTAGGAATATAGTTTAGGTGTCGTTGAAAAGGTCTCGGATATATTAGCTCAAAACCATATAGATGATACACATTGCATGGGGTGCCAGAGATAGGAAAATTTATAACATTGGAACTACTAGGGCTCGGAAGGTGGTTGAGGTGGCGTTCGAAAGGTAGCTGCAAGACGACTCACACTTAAAACTCGTAACATTCATCTAGATCGCTGGGGAAGTTCCTGAGTTTCGGGTGGGAAAGACGAAGGCTAGGAAGGTGGTTGAGGTGTCGTTGATATGAGTCAAACCTGTAAGATAATACGCATTACAGCGCGGTTCGAAAGGTGGGGAATTTTCAACTTTGAACCAACTAAGGCTAGGAAGGTGATTAACGTGTCGTTGGAAAGGTTTCCCTGTATTTACCAAATTGAACATATAAATAGGATGCTCGTTGGTGCAACTTACCTCACCTGTACTATTTTTCACTAATAACGAAAAACAAAAAATGCTCAGTAGTTCATTATTTATAACCAAAATTTCGCAGTGAGAGTACAATTTTTTCTCATTTACACACGAGTAGGAATAATTACAATAAGGCAACACGAGAGAGATTGGCATATGCCCCTAGTGCTCCTCAACCGTTTGAAACACTTCTGGTGAATCATCATGACATTCCAGAGAGTAGCAATCTCCAGATATAAAAAATATTGATAGAAGAGTATGTAGAATTTTGATTTGGATAGTTAAATACCGCACAGTATAAGAAATAGAAGTGAGGAAAACAACTGGTATTGTGTATTGGCAGAACATTCGGTGCGTTACATGTACTCTACACGCTTGAATAAAAACCCATCTATAACCGTTGGTTTGGTAAAGAAGCCGTAATATAAGGGATGTAAACAATCTGATGAAAGCTACAACCGGGACAGGCAAGGTGGGGGTCAAGCTGCCAGCAACGTTGAGAGCTCGAAGAAAGGAGTGGGAAGGAAAAAATGCAACGATGGAATCCAAGAGAAAATGAAAGGAATTAGGTGCGGAGGAGAGGAGAGGGAGATACTTTGTATGTAAAGGAAAAACAGCTTCCATTTAGCAAAGCGAAGGACCGCACTGAATCGTACCAATGGAGCTGTGCTAGGGTATTAAGAAAGAAAACGATAGCAGTGTGCAGCTGAATAGGCTTAGCAATGGATAAGGACACTTTTCGTTCTCCTAGTTAGTAATAATATTGTCGGTAAACAGCAGTAGTACAGAATAATAAATGCACGACCGTCCAAATCGGCATACGCTATAATCGTGTGCTGACCTTCCTTGTGAGCATGAACGCCTGGATTTGGTAACCTATATGACACCTTCTTCAATTTCAAATGGTACCTAAAACGTTCAAGTACAGTTGTTATAAAGTGCACGTGCTATGCACAATTCACTCCCCTACCAAGGGGTGGGATTAATGCACAAGGACCACGAGACATAGCAACTTGCAAAAGCCACGTTATGCCAGGTAGACAGCCTTTCCAGACGAGACAGCCCAAAGCTACTCCCGTCGGCAACACTAGTAGTGCGTTGTTCTTTCGCAATTGGGACGTCCTATTGACTAATGTTATTAAGGGTTACTAGTTAAATTCTGGGATGCCCCGTTCATATAAAGATACCCAATACCACTACGTTAAGACCAATATTCAATTCCTGGGTAACAAGAAGACAGCGCAACATTTTAACTGGGTCCCGTCTGGCTAGTGGAGTACGACCGAGTGTCTAATAACTGTACAGTTTAGCATAGGAAAGTTTTTTGGAGACAATAAAATGGTTGCATAACTGAAAAGACCTCAATAGTCACCGGAGCAGGACTACATTACTTTTCCACAAATTAAAAACCTCTTTCAAGATGGGGATAGACAGAGGGCTTCTACATATATTTTTTGAGAATAAGATAGCATATTTTTTCATCACATAGACGACAGTAAGGTTCCCTGCTATGAATAATTGCAAAATAGAAATTAACTTTAACCTGAAATGCATTTTACGAATGTGGCGGTTGACAAAGGTAAATTTAAGATTGGCAAAACTACCACACAAGAGACTGTTCGTACAGCCATCCTCAACAGTCAACTTTAGTGGTGGTTAAGACATGTCTGAGGGCTCATCGTTACTTTCAGTCGCTTAATATGTCACTGCAACGCGACATTGACTTTTTAATTCGTGATAAAATGAATGCGATCGGTGACAAAAAATGTAAACCAAATTATAAAGAGAGGCCAAGACATGCAAAACTAATTTCTATATCGCCGTTTAAAGAAGCATTGGTCACAAAGTACAAGTGCACAGTACTTAATAAGTCGCTCGGCGTTCCAAATCGCTGAACTTAC
Source organism: Lepisma saccharinum (assembly GCA_022664845.1). Lineage (NCBI taxonomy): Eukaryota > Metazoa > Arthropoda > Insecta > Zygentoma > Lepismatidae > Lepisma > Lepisma saccharinum. The sequence goes on from JAGDQP010054577.1 coordinate 8,241, forward strand.
AACAGCTAGGAATCGGAGCATTTATGGAAAGCTTAGGTCCAGACTCACATGAAAAAACGTAAGGGGATCAGTTTGGTAACCTGTGTCTATGGTACTGGAAGCCTCATGAAGGATTGAAGTGGATACTTTCTCTTTTACTAACAACACCCTAATATCTAGCATGGCATGCGGAACACGCCGGAAAATAACAAATTCAATATTAAGCGGGGGCATTATCTTAGACCATGGACTATTTGACTCGGTTGAGATTTGCAATTTATATAAAGGAATAAAAATAATGTAGAACCTGGAAACAGCAAAACGTGTGGGAACCCAAAGAAGATAAGTACACAGAGAAACCGTGCTTCATGCGAAAGAACCCAAAACGGAATCCTAGTACCGCGCGTTAAATGTGTAATCTCTAAAGTCAAGGGCAACAAGTGATATAAATGCATCAAAAAAGCTCAAGGTGTTTTTTATTTACACAGAAAAGCATGTAACACAGAACAGTCATATCTTTAATAGAAAGAAAGCAATGCATAAACCAAAGTAGTACACACTGTTTAAAATGATTATGTTTAACAAACGAACGATGAGGCGGCAATACTTGTGTATTAACAAAAAAAACTATTCAACCCACCATCCAACAAGATACGTGTTCCCAAAGCCAAAACAACGCACGGAAAATGCAGAGAACGAGTGTCATGAAAAACCTGAACATGTACAGAAGCAAAGTAGTGTGTGAAGATTAGGGGAGGTGCAGCACCTAGCCTTGGGCTAAACAAGGGGACGAGACAACACGGTGATATTCTGTTTCAAGTGTAGAGAAACATTTACCAGACAGCACGAGGCAATTAGTTAGACCTCCCACTGTCTAACGTGCCAGCTAGAGCAAAACCAGGCAACAGTTTGAGGTGTACGCGGACAGAAATTTAAGAGAGCAGCTTCATGTGGTAGAGGTAAAACCAACGCAAACATGTAGGGCTTGCGCATAATCTAAGGCATTTGGACTTGTGTTGGGAGGAGTAATCGTGTAAAACAAAACAAATAGACATGAACAGGGCGCCACCAAACCGGGCGTCACATTTCCATCCACCAACGCTCTGAATAAAAAATATAACGTTGTAATACCCAAATATACACGGCAAGCGCAAGTGGACACAAGACGTAACCACACCGAGACATACGAGGTACATCCGGGGAGTAGGAGGCACATAGAAAAATGTCAATAATAGATTTTTTAGGTTAGTAGTATACATGTGCGCTTGAACCAATCCGGAACGGTCTGTAGAGGAATGCACCATGGGGGCACCGTAAAGCGGGAAAGGGGGAAAGTGATGGACAATTTGCGCACGCACATTGTCCGGGGATATATGTCCGGGAGATGTACCACTGACACCCCCTCATAGAATGGCGACCTTTCAAAAAACAGACGAACGTGCACTGGTGGCTGCATTTGAGGCAGTGGAACAACACTTTACACCAACAAACGAAGAACATCTCCATAACACAGCTGAAGCCATAGAGAAGGCTAAAACAGCCATATGCTAATGTGGTTGTTCTCAAAGATGGGTGGATAGTGAGTGGATATGGCGGTGTATTCAACTCTGGGTACCTCGGTATCCGAGCCTATGTTTTGGATGCTTGTAGCTACGTCCGAGTCAACGGGACCATCGGTGTGTATAATTCCTCAGTGGGAAATTTGTTGTGCATAACGCAACATTTATTGAAAACATTACACACACTATGAAGGTTCCAACAACAGTGGAGCAATTGTTCCAAATTCATGTAGACGCACAGTATGATACAACGTCAATGAAAACGAATTTCGAGCTGGGCTTACGGAGAGTGAACACGGAGGTGGTCAAACTTAAGGATATACTCTTGGAAAAGGACACACGGGAGGAATACGCGGTTAACGATCCACCCAGCAGCAGCATAAAGTGTAAAGAACCACCCCTCCATAGAAGAAACTAATGGTGTGCCGTACGCATCCATCAATCGTCATGCGCCGAGGTGCCTTCAAACGGCGTTGATAGAGCAAGTGATAGTAGAGCAAGATGAGTCAAGGTAGCGAGTTGTGATACAAGGATAGTTGGTCTGATAGTGATTTCGCTGAAGGTATGGAAAGACTGGAACAATCACACGGATGGTGTGTATCCGGACAAAGTGTCGGTAGTTCAAGCAAAGTGCAACATTCCCAAACCACTCTGCTACCCTTGTCAATGCTATGAAAACGTTATTGAGGAGAGATGCGTGTTGTCCGCTATTGAACATTCGGAATGTACAGTGTTTCCCCTAATTTGCGAGGGCTGTGTGCATAACTTTGCAAATCAGATGGGACACGTGCGTTTACTGGACAATGAAAAGGAGGTAGATAATGTCACGAAGTTGGTTGTACTAACCAGGGCCAATGTTATCGGCATGTACATGGCTTATCAAAAGTTCCACCCCAATACCAAATCCTACACTATTTACATTTTCGAGTGTAGACTGGAAAATGTGTAACAGCGTAAGCCAGCGGAAGTGCTCCAGATACTCCTACGCTAAGACCGTGCTGTTGGGCAGTGGTAGTGTGTGGTGTCCATAAAACTAAACAATGGTCATTTACTGGCTAGGGGATACAAGTTGTGGTGAGGGTAGCAAATAGTAAAGATGAAGTGTAAGCTGATATATACCTATACAAAAGGCACGGGGCAGTGATAGATATAAACTGTGTTAATCGATATATACATATACGCAAGTGAAACATGTAGTGTACAAATGTGATGCAGTGATCTATAAATGATAATATACATATATTGTTTTATACGGATCTGCGTTTTTTACGTACTTTAACAACCTGTAGTAGATGGTCTACGTATCATACTGCTTCATGAAGTTTTTTAGTAGTAGATGTTGTAATAACAAGGATCAATCCTTTACACAGAAACATTGTCGTGGGTGCATGCAGCTGGTATTACCCCCAGGACTACGTGAAAGGCGTTCACAGTAGTAATAGTAGGTAATGAGACAGATGCAAACAGTTGGTGCTAGTATCCATAAGAGGGGCTGGTTATAGCCTAAGCTTGCGTAAACAAGTACATGTACAATAACCTTCCACCTGCGTATGCATCCAGAGCCCCTCCTCCGCAAAACATATAGCAGTAAGGTAGGTAGGTAGTGAAATGCGCTAGCATTGGTAGGAAACATGCTCCAACACGTCTAGAAAACAATGGTTACAGAATGATGATGTTGGTGTAGGGGTGCAAAGATATACATGATGGTCCGGCATCGCCAGTGGTTATGGGAGTACACTCATACAGGTACTGGCATAGTCTATACAATGTTTTTGAAAAAAAGGTTTCCTATTGGTAAAGTGAACAACATCAACGTTCAGACAATGCATTATTTGTATATGGGTACACCCATGGTCACGAGCAAGTCGGCCGTAGCACATTGTTGGATCAACATACACACAAGGTGAACGTGATTGTGTAAAACGATGAATGGCTGCTGTAGTGATTACACACATACAACCAATGTTTGTTGTTGCGGAAATGCTTATACTTGGTATCCAAATCAGTGTACAGTTGGCAATGCATTGTATGTGTACAGTCCGGGCTATGATCAAATATGCTTTACACGCGGTCAAATCAAACCAAAAGTCAACGTGGAAACAAAATAAAATTGCGTGTAACATATACAAGCAATGTACGTAGATGCGGTTTTAAAAGTAACTTTACAGTTGACAAAAGCAAACGCAGACTGCAAAGCAATGCATTAGTTGTATATGATCACGAATGCTGTACCACAGTAATAAGATACCATGTCACCGTGAATGCGCAAAACAATTTTGGGGGTGGAGTGGTTACACACCCATACCTACTCGGATGCTAATGTAGTATAACCAGAACAGGTTACAGTTGGTATTGGTAATGCAACACCTGTAAAACAAGTCAGCATGAATGCGTACACACATACCACCAATGCGTGCAGGGATGGTAATCTAATATTTCCACACAGACTACAGTTGGGAATGGTATCTTATAAAATTAAGAAAGGATATGACAATGCAGTAGGTGACCATGGAGGGTGTACAACAAAGCAAACGTCAAGGTGGACCACATTATAGTTGACAATGCACACCGAACCAAAGGGAACGTGAATGCGTACACCTACAATTGGCCATGTAGTGGTTACACACACAAATACAACCAATGGATGTGGCTGTGGTGGTGGATTACTAGTTTCACGGTTGACTGTTGGCAATTGTACAAAAGCTTGTAGCAGTGCAGCATCAGTTTAAAAACTCAACGTGGATGGGTAGTGTGCGTACAGGCATAAAACCATTGGGTGTGTGGTGGTTCCAAACATAAACATTGTAACAACCATAACACTTAAATTGTTGAATGCAGGTGCACATACACGGTACTTTCACAAGTAATACTCTAGCAGTAATGCGCACCCACGCATAAAAACGATGAATGCTCAAGCGCTATGCTCAATTGGTAGGTAATTCAAAATATCAAAACTAAAGAAAGCCGCTGTAGCAAGACATCAATTTTACGAGTGTGTGTTGGTACAGGAACTTCCAGACGTGGCAGTACTATGAAGGATAATAACTGTATCCTACCTGGTGTCATGAGACAAATATGTACTATCATGGCCAAAATTATGTTCACATCACTTTGTTATACACGATTTTTCTCTAAGCCCAGCAGATAGGCCACCCAACTAACGATGAGTCGGCGGTGTGTGATTCTGAAAGAGTGTGAGTAAGCGAGCAAGGGTTGGAATTTTCTTTTCTTTAACAGAAAACATTATCACATGTCCTGGGTTCCGAAAAATATATTTATGATTTCTTGTAGTATGTAGCAAATAATGAAAAACTTAAGAGAGTCCCATTTCAAACAATAAAATAGGAAACCTAACAAAATTTTTATTTTAGGTGGGCTACTAGTTGAAGGGTACTGAAAAGTTTAATTCAAATTGTCCAATAGAAAAGATCCTTACCGAATATGGAGAAACAAAAATGAATTTTAAAACCCATGGTTTCTTTCTTTTTTCTTTCTTAATGAATTCCATAGAACACTAACGTTATGCATGAAAGACAAGAGA
>JAGDQP010054578.1:0-13318 GCA_022664845.1 Lepisma saccharinum
AATGCTAACGTTCGTTCTACTTCATATTATGTATTTAAAAAATCCGCATTAAACGAACTTTCTCTTCTATAAGAAAACACAACATAAAAAGCGAAGGATTCTTCGTTTTCGTTTTAGCCACTACTTCGTAGTATCAAATTTTGTTCAAGTGGGGTAAAGCATCTTCCATGATCAATCACTTCAACTCTCTCTCTAATAATTATTTTAATACTGCTCGTATACTCTACAGTATCGTTAGATCTGGAATACTACTGAAATTCAACAAAACGCAGTTATCATTATTATCCACCATTTTATTTCACCATATGAGACAGAAGTACAGCAGGAGCCCGTGGCAAATGATCATTAAGTTTAAAAGGAACGATTCATGGAAAAGGTTGAGATTCAATGCTATATGCAGCATTAAGTTATAATAAAATATATAACCATAAAGTAAATATGTATACGTATTTACTTTATAGTATAATTAATATTGCCTGTAGGAGTGGTTTTAATATCTTACCCTGTGATTAAATGGAAAACGCGCGTGCGGGACAAAGATAGTTAAACACTCTGAGAAAGCATCCAATGATCAAATAAAGCAAATAGTTACGAACTTTTTTCTGCCATTTATAGTCAAATCTGGCCAAGTACATCGTCTACTGTTAAATAGTAGTAAATTAATTTATCATTTTATAAGCCACACGCGAAAATATGGGTAGGTATTAAGAGGAAGAGAAATTTTGTTACATTTTAACCGAAAAAAAAAACCTTTTCTATGAGGAGACATCTACTTCAATAGAAAGCAATATAGCAGATTAACTAATGTGATGAAAAACAACAAAACTATAACACACAGTTGGATTGAATGGAAAATGCTCAAAATGTTCAAGTGAAAAGAACAAACACGTAGGTATCCTCAAAGTACTTTCCTATGGATAGACATTCAAACTCCATTCTAAATATGTATAAGTTTCCCAGTAACGCGCGCTGCCTTGTAATTAAGGGATCCCAGGTTCGATCCCCGGAGGGGACACAAGTGGTTCGGAGCGCACGTTAAACTGTAGGTCCTGTTCTTTAGCTAGTTTAGGATGTTAATAACAATTCAATTCAATTCTAAATATGCTGTATATGAAGATGTATTTCTTGGTTTTACCTAAGATCCATTGCATTAATACCTAATTAAAGACTGAATTGCAAAATATCCCAAGTCCACTTTCTTCGTATCTTCATTTTTCTGTTCGTAGGCATTTATGTTCCAAGGGCTATCCACCTACATAATATTAGATCCTAACCCCAACTAAAAAGACTTTATTAATACAAAATAATTTCGGCTGAATAGAATAACATCCCAAGTCCTTGAACTGTATTTTGTTCCTCCTTAAAAAAATACTCCGGTAGACTTGGGATGTTTTGCAATTCAGGTCTTCAACTGTACACAAGTAGATGCAGAAACACATTACTGTAAGTCTGCGATAGTTTCTAACAGTAAGTAAATTTGGAGGAAGGAAACACATATTCCCCCAACGCAGTATGCAAACCCGCGATACAACACTGTCATTTGGGTTGCATATCATGTGCACATACAATCTGTATATACATCCACTTTCTTCACTCATTCTATGACTGAACAAAAAGAGAGGTGAGAAAACGAGTAAGATAGTGCGGTCGTAGAACCAATCTCCAAATAATGAATACAGTGGCGACAATAAGCTAACGGAAATAATAATAACTTTAAAAACATGCTTTTCTTAAACCATTCGAATTAAAAAGTAAAAAAAAAAAATGTTGTTTACGACTAAAAAGAAAGCATGGGACGCGCGATCTCATATACAGTCATTTTATAAATTCTTGAATTGGCACGCCCCATGCTTGTGTTTTTAGTCATGCACAAACAACATTATTTTCTACTCTTTTGTACGAATAATTTAAGAAACGTATGTCTTTAAAAAGTTTAAATTATTTTTTCCAGTTATTTCGGTGCTCGTGTGGTCCAAGTCCTAAAGTATTCTGCAACCAGTCAAACGACAACTCGTTGCAGGCTAGTATTTATTTTAGGATAAAGAAGTCCGTATTAAAAAGAAAAATTAAAATATGCCTTTAAAATATATAGAAATATATTAAAGTAACAATGGAATACTGTACTGTCACCTGACTTACGTCCCTGTACAAAATTTCATTCTTGTATGACGTTGGGAAATGAATTAAATTAACGTTGCAAGATCATAGTAATTGATGAGTTTTCTCTGCGGAAGATCCGCAGTTAAGTTTTATTTCACCTAAAATATTTTTCAAGCTTATTTCGAGAACTAGCGTTTTGCAAATACGCATGGCTTTAAACAAAACTGACAATTATTGTATTCAAAATATTCGAACAGGTTCAGAATATTAAAGATAATAAGATAAATTAATCAAGTAAACAAGAGACATGTAAAGTATTGTGATTACAGTGAAACCTCTAGTAACGGACACCTCCCTTAATTCCCAACCATCGCTACAAGAATAAACGTATTGACAAACTTCTCTAAAGTGGACACTGTATTGCAGACACGGACAGTGTTTTCTGTCATTTATAGGCAATATTTAATTCCTATAATGGACACTTTCAAAGTGATTTAAGGAGAATCCGCTGTAATACCATTCCGAAAAACTTTTTTAACGCTGAAGGAATTGGACATTTTTTCGTTATATATATATATAAACACTAAAATATCTAAATAATTCACAAATATTAAGGTGGAATAAACAAGTGCATAATTATTATAATCAAATGTTATTTCTAAGTTGTACCCTGGACATAAAATACAGTTTATACGGCGGAGGGTAATGGAAGTAAGATTTTTAGTTATATTCATAGAGTATAACTGCTTGATTCACCAGTGTATGCTCTTTTGGTTGCATATGACGCGTCTCACTAATTTACTTAAGAAAATATTTAAACCTCTGTAAGGTGCACATCTCTCTACAACGGACAGTTTTTTATTAACTGTGGCTGTCCGCTTTCGAGAGGTTCCACTGTATATTCTTTCCTTGATAACATTCAGTGCTGATGAAAATTATAAAAAAGAAGAAAGGAAAGAAAAAAAACAGAGCAACTGCAACTGATTTATAATGGTCTGTCACCAAAGCGTCACTGGAAAGCGAATACATGATTTTCAACGCTTTTCCCTGAACTTTAACCTTTTGTGGATTTCGAGTAACAAATGCATCGCTATGCCGGAGGCAGATTCTAAAAAGCAAAAGCGAATTATGGAACGATGCGAAAAAAAACGAAAGAAAAAACCACACACATACGCACAGCAAGCTTGTGAAAAAGAACTGTCCAACAGCATCACAGAAGCAAATTTACCTCACTCATGTGAAATTTTAAGTTTTTTCTTTACCAAATAATGATTTGCAGCCGTGCAAGTATTCAATATCATTTTGCATACTTAAGTACTTAATTACCGAATGAAAATTGTGGTAAATTTAAAACAAAACCAAGCACAACATTTCGTTGAGTTCGTAGTGTAAATCAATAAATTTTAAGTTTTTTCCGCATATGTATTATAAAGTAATGTAGCTGTTATACACACACCAATTCAAAATACAGATCAAAATGTTTTCCCTAATTACTGCTATATCTTGTAACTAAAAAAATTGCTTCTGTACAACTGCACGGTTTCCGAGTTCCGACACACTACAGCTAAACTCGCTATCTTTTTTTTTAAGATCGGCATTGCAGTGGCATAAGTGCACGAGATGATGTAGCCAAGAAACAAAAATGGTGTGGAATCTAGATAAGGCCCAGTATTTTCTGTAGTATAACAAGACGCAGTAAAATAAAGTTTTAGGGCATGCACGAAAGAACATAAGCAATAAAAAGAGATGTCAAACAATCAGAGAATCCAAAGGTCGTGTTCGACACAACAAGACACAGCCCAAAGGTTAATGTTTGGTGCGGTGTAATGCACAGTACAATCAGTGTGATGTTCTGTCTCGTTACACCTGCCATCACAGCCACTGTCATTTTCCCCACGCTTTCATCCATTTTAAAATCAGGAGTTTCCAGGTGTATTTAAGTTTTTTCTTCATACATGTGCCAAAACAACAAGTTATACAGAAAAAATAATTTAAAAAACTTTTTAAAGACATACTTTTCTTAAACAATTCGTACTGAAACGTAAAAAATAATTTTGTTTATGCATGACTAAAAATAAAAGGACCGGCCGCCCTCTAATATACAGTCACTTGATAAATTCTTGAATTGGCGCGCCTCATGCTTTTCTATTTAGTCATGCATAAACAAAATTAATTTTACTTTTCAGTATGAATTGTTTAGGAAAAGTATGTCTTTAAAAGTTTCTTTTATTATTTTTTACTTATTTCGATATTCGGATACTTTTTCTCAAGCTAATGTTTTGTGATCCAAATCCTACAGGGTTCTGCAACCAGTAAAACGACAAATCCTTGCAGTCAAGTATTTATATTAGGATAAAGAAGTTCATATTAAAACATATATATTTTTTTAAAATATATAAATCTATGAAAACAACAATGAAATATTGTATTGTCACCCGACTTATGTAGCTGTGTAAAATTTCATCATTGTACGACGTCGGGAAATGAGTTAAATTAACGTTGCAAGATTTGAGGACACGACGAACCATTGTATAACTAAAGGAAAGTCTAAAATGGAACTTTTTAAGTGGCTTCCTCACTCTCCTCACAGCTAGCCGATCTACCCACAGTCCTTTTCGTATTGTTTTCTAAAAGAAATCCACATTTTCTATTTACATTTCCAATTCAAAAAGAATGAAATGCAGATATGGATAACACATACAGTGTATGTGTATGTGTGTGTGAGAGAGAACTCACTTATAAGACAGAAAAGCAACAGAGATTCTTCCTAACAAAATAGTGAACAGAAGTGGCCAAAAGCAAATTTTCATTAGCATTTACAGCAGATTTACTTTTTCTTCAATTGAGCAAGCTTCGCGTGCAAATGTAGCGATTCTTGCCTTTGTTTCCCAATACATTTTCGGAAAATATTAGACTTCGTAGGACGTTTGAAATCCAATATCAGCTCCACTAATTCTTTTTACCTCTCTTCTAAAGTAATACTTGTATCACGTACCTCTTTTTAAAACTTATTTCAGTAATCTTCACATGGTTCTTTTCTTTTCCAGGACTGAAAACACGAGGTTTTCCAAGATGCGTGGGCCCCCCGCACTGTTTACCTGGATATAACGCAGCAGTTTGTTGTGCCTCAATTGGATGACTATCAACTGGCAGACATTTTTTTAAACAAAATGGAGATTGGATGATGTTAACAAGAACTTCCGCACTAGGTATTGGATATTCGAGTATATCTAGGACTCGAAGGTCACGGGTTCGAATCCCACCTAAGGCATGAATGTTTGTGGATTTTAACTTGGTGTATAGGCCAAATCGTGACGGGGCTAATTCCAAGTTACAAGACTGGTCCATACAAACTAAATGCCAGGAATACTGCTGTTTTTGCGACCACCTCGCAAGAGATGTTGATCAACATTTAAGAAGAAACTGAATATCGCGTAGATGAATTATAAAAGTATAAAACATTCTTCTGCAGCGTTAATCAAATTCAGTTACTATATATTACTACCAAAAGAGAAATACTAATAATAAACGGAAGATACAGACATACATTTGAAATACCTTATTTGCACAGACATCCTACATTATGCAGTTGTTACAATTGCGCTCCGAGATCAGGGTTTCAGTTCAATAGTTTTAAGGATGTGAATAGATTTCATATCTTAGAGCATTACAGGATTAACCGGACTACTTCATATTATTAAACCCTCCAGTACAGTTAATTATTAACTAGTGGCTGGATGGAATCTGAATTACAAATGTGGCAAAACCAACGCGGCAAATATGGAAACCATGTGAATCCCAATACCCAAAACAAATACATAGATTTTCTCTCCTCGGTGTGTGGGACGAGAAACCAATGAAGTACAATACTATTTAACAGGTGATTTCACTACGTGATAATAGGAAAACAGTTAATGTGGCTCGAAAGCTTAACTGAAGCAATGTGAGATAAATTTGTTTAACATGTCTTACTATACAATTTATGTGGATCCTGTATATACTTCATGAATGGTTCTTCTTAAATAAGTCAAGCATTAATTAAAAGAGTTAGCTGATTTCCTACTGCATGGGAAAGCCCTCATATTATTAACTTGAAAACAATAGAGTCATGCCATTATGTTCCCTAACTACTCACTTAGTATTTCAGGTAAGAATGCTGACAATAGTTCTTTCCCGGCCGCGATGGGTTAGTGGTAGAGCGCTCACATCAGATGTGGGGTCCCCGGTTCCATCCCGGCTCGTGCCATGTAGGTTTCGTGGTGGACAAAAACCATGTGCGTGACATTTCTCGAGGTACTCCCGTTTCCTCCCACTTTCTTCATTCCAAATTGAATTCTTCTAATAAAATATTGGAAGCAAATGGTAGAAAACTGATTTCAAAGTTTTAATAAAGCGAATTACTAATGGAAAGACAATCTTTGCAAACGATTGATTCCAACTCTGCGAATTTGGTACAGTCACCTTTTAAATTGCTAATTTTTAGCTGCTGCTTTTGGAATTAAAAACAAAACTGAAACAGACTGAATGTTGAACTTATTAGATTATGACCGAATTTGCATATATGCGTAATATTTGATATTTGAATTAAAGAAATAAGGCACTGCGTAATAATAAGTGCACGAATGTATTACGAGCATATAAGCCCACAAACCGTAAAAGTTATATAACCCACCGTGTTTCCATTTTATATATTCAAATTTAATACTACACTTCAATTGAACCAACAAGAAGAGAGTAATTATGCTATTATTTTTCCGAATGTTCTTTCGTTTCTGCGGCTGGCGTGTCACACGATATTAATTACATCATCCTCAAGGAGATGGTAAACAAACCCCATCCTTGAAAAGAATACCTTGGAAACATCCACCGTTATAATTTATACCAAAACACTTTCATGTACAAATTTTAAGTTCCTTTTTATTTATTTATTTGTCTAATAATTTCTAAAAGAAACTATGCACAAACATTTACTCTATCCGCAGGCCAAAGAACTAGCATCTACCACAAACAGAAGTAGACCTAGGCCCATCTTCTGATCAATGATCAAACTATATGGAATTCCTTTTTGGAGAGGCTGCTGCACCAGGCTGTGATGCAGAAGCTGTGACGTGACGCTCTTCTGCAGATCCGAACCCACAGCGAAAGTGAGTTCTGTCCCACAGAGACCTATGAGCCAGCGAGCAGGCAAAGAGGCCCGGAGCAGTTGCTCTAATTTAGACCGGGCCAAGCTGAAGCTCCAACAGCACACCAATATCGATTTAGCAGACTGCGAATAGTCAGTCTGTAGGTGAGCTGCTGGAGGAACCGGTGATGAGCAGAGGAACTCGCTGTGGTAATGCAATTGTTAACTTCTCAGCCACAGCCCACGCTGGCTCCTAAGCCCCTCCGCCCCCGACCAACATTATTGCCTTCATCTCCACTGCACCCGCCTCCACAGCAACTCTTTCACCTCTGGCCTCGTTCCATCACTTTTTCTCTCTCACACACACAGGTACACAAACAAATGAAACGAAAGGAGAAAAGTAAAACTAAAAAATGTGGAGAAGCTGCACAACAAATACTCTGGAAGGACTTTTAACTTCGCGCTATTCATAAACTTTATTTACATATGAACATATAAGAAAAAGGGAAAGGGAGGACCTCAACTTAAATTACTACAATTCATTCACATAAATTGGTACGCACTTTCAAATAAACAACATAACAGCTGGAATAGCTTAGGAACCCTAATCGAAATTCAGTAAAACTTTCAACGTGGAAAGAAATTATGCACGAGACTGCCCGTTTAAGGTATTAACTGAGTACAATGCTGTCTTAAATAGGCATTTATTTGACTTCATCAGCTCGGCTTACCACTACCTTAATTATCACATTGGCGCGATTAAACGCAAAGTTAAAAGGTAAACAGTATGTGAATAAAATAAATCACTTTTACCACAGCTCGATCTACTGGTAGTTGTTGTCGATAAATTATAAATAAAATCGGTAGATGAAATATAAATACACTATTAAAAATATCATAAAGGAAGATAATGAATAATATCTCGGTCTTAGTTTACCTTAGAAATGGAAATATATTGTAAAGTGAACTTTCAGGAGGAAAAATAATTAAGTAAAGAGTGCATACGATACACTTAAATTTAGACTAGTTATACATGTATCCGTCTTCAGTTCAAAATTCAATGCAACTATCCAACTTCAACTGACATCCTTAAAATACACAAATTTTGTTCAGAACGACAAAGCTTTAGTAAAAACGTTCGTTAGCCTCTTCTATAGTTATTATGAGTTAATGACAAGAAAGAAAATTAGAAGATCGACGGGCAATTAGATGACCCACAATCACAACACAGATGTAGAAATAACTAAAAAGACTATCCACGCATGAAAAATAGGAGTGGTAGCTCAACAAAAACGTGCTTAGTTCGTAATCCGGAAGGGCAACGTTTCTGGTCCAAGGCTACATAATCCAGATTGAGATTTATCTTTTTCTCAGTCACTAGACGAATGTCTGTTTACAGTACCAATGTACCAACCTTCCTCATTCCTTGTACCCCGGACATTGTGAAGAGTTCGAATAAACTGTGTGTAGTTTAAGTACGCTATAAATGTCGTAATACAACGTTTCAGTTTCTCCTTGCACTGAACTTAATATAAGACTGGAGCTTCTGGAGCTAAGACAAAAAAAATAGCAAGAGGATACTGAAATAACCACCTATGAATGCAAAATCAGGTATGAGATATAAACTTTTAGATAGTAAATTAGTATTTCCGATTTCCGCTCAATACCACAAGGCATACAAAAGATGTAAAATTACATTAGACGTAGAAAATGCACAGAACAATTGGCAAGGACAGTTATAGGATACTTAGCCAGCAACCGTAGATCTCTATTTCCTGTCATTACAGAGATAATTTTCTTGTGCATCCTTAACATGATACTATACACAAAGTCTTTTGTGTACAACACATGTAGAATGATACATTTAGGGCACATAGTATATTGCTACAATATAAAATCCGACCTAAACACAGACACCGAAACCTTATGTGGAGAAACGACCTTCGAACTCTGCATTATTTCTATATAAAGACTATCATAACATGTCTAGTTTGGCAACATATTTTGAAATCAAAAAGAAAGAAGAAAAAAGATTCCTAATTTCATTTTAGTAATAAAAAAAAACGACTATTTGGTTTTCTTCCTTGCGTACCATGACAGTTATGTATTTCATTTATGTTTTTCACGTACACAGCACTTGAATTAGCTGAAGCAAATCGATACTGACACTTACAGGCACTCTGCTTTGATGTAACATGCTTTATTGTTGTTAGTGAAACTCATAACACGACTTTCACACTCAAACACCACGAAATTAATTGGATTCCTGACGCGATCCTCAAAGTGATGTAAAACAAGCTCCACATATGAAATAAACGACACACATTCCATAATCCCAATTAAAAGCTAATCCTGTTCCATTTACAGTATTCTGTTTTGGGGACCCGAGGTTATATTTTACGTAGTAATTGAACATAATGTTCAATTCTGCTTGATTAACATTATATTATTTTCTGTTTGCAGAACAAACGTTCCAATGCCGTTCACATAAAGAGCAAATCAGAGCTATCATTACTAAAGACGTATTTATACACTCTAAAAAATGCTGGGGTCACAGAGACAATACGAGTATTGTTAAGCCACTTATCGTTGTCGTAACGAAAAATTTTGTTTTCTTAACGACGTGTGACGTTTCGGCAGTTAAAATAAATGTTGATTGTTAACGAAGTATTGTTAAATTTACCAAATTATTAACAATACTGATTTGTTAGAACGGAACTATAAATTATTGTTGATTTAAGCATATTCAAAGATTAATGCCTTGCGCACCTTTACTATACATCTTGTTACGGGATGACAAAGAAAATTAGGTCGCCATATTTATCGCCGGGTCATTACACGTCAAATCAACGAGACCTTGTTACCAGCATCTTAGATTTTGATGAAACTTGTAGTACGCGTGTGGCGCATATCTCATGAAGCAATGGATCCTGCATGCCAAGAGGGCGTGGACTAGGGCGGTGGGGTATCAGTCATGCTCTGGAGCGCGTTTTTCTGGTATGGAATGGGTCCTCTGGTTGTTCTGGAAGCCACGTTGAATGGTCCGCTGTATCATCAGCTGCTCGAAGACCATCCCCACCCGATTTTGGCCTTTCAACACCCTGACGACCTTGCGGTTATTCAAGATAACAATGCGCCGCCACAACGCTCCAATGTCCCCGGGAGAATGGTTCGAAAAGCATGCAAGGGAGGTCCAACAACTGGGATGGCCACCCCGGAGCCCTGATATAAACCCTAACGAGTATATCTGGGATGCCCTTGAACTCAGGCTCCGTACACTGGATCCTCCACCAACGAACACACCGCAATCGGTTTCCGCTCTGCAGACTGTGTGGTGTCAACTGCCTCCGGAAACGTACCAGGGACTTGTAGACTCATTTCCATGCCGTATCGCTGCGCTCCGCAGGGTTAGACGGGGTCCGACCAGATATTAGGTGACTATCCCACGACTTTTGCTAACTCAGTGTACTTGTGTACATAGTATTCCGAATGCAGAATTCTCACCTTGTATTGCCCCGTTCTGGGTCATTGTTGGGTATCTTTAACACAAGTGTGGTTTTGTGGGCGTACGATATCTATCAGTGTTGCAAACTTAAAACGATTTCTGAAAATATCAAGTTTCTTTCTAACTTCTTGCTTCTTCTTCCTCTTCTACAGATTGGAAACGATGGGCACAAGTGTTATTTGTTTGAAATTTTCCGCTTATAGGTTCCCCAACGATGTATGATTCATGACTCTGCGAGAATCAGAAGAGTAACCAGAGGATTAACGTGAAGGTGCAGATTCCTGGCCAATACGGCAATTTTTCAAAATGGCGGGGAAAGCTACAATGGGATTTTAGGGGGACTTTTAAGTATGCTGTTGCTGACCCATTCTCCTACCCTCACGCCAATTTTCAGCTTGTTAGTAATATGTTCCTTTCTTCGTAAAAAAAAACTGCATCTTTACTGCACTATAGGTGGCACACTCTGTCATGTATCTTCCAACATAAGAACGAAAACAAAGATGGAGGCGTCACAAGAAATAATATCCTGTACATTTCATTCTTGAATCTATTTTAGGGATGAGTCAACGTTCCACGTTTCGGGTAGAAACAAACGCAACTGCTGAATGCGGGTACGGGAAATTTCCATCTGATCAGAGAACAACATAAAGATACCGCCAAGATCTGCGGCGTAATGAAAGGCTGCTGGGGCCTTCTTACTTGGTGAACCGAATATTGTTAGCAATACGTACGTGGAGATGTAAAACCTATTTGTAAATGATTAGTATCGCTGAGATTCTGGGTTCGATTTCCAGTTTGGCCCTAAAATACAAAGTTTATCGAGGGAATTGCAGATATCATTTTCCAACAAGATGTCTGCTTCTCTATTTTGTTTTCCGGGTGTTCAGACTTGCATAGGATAACACTTCCCGATTCACTGGGTCTGGTATATGGATCCAATAGAACGACCAACATACTCTCCTGATATTATGGATGTGATTTCATCCACTCTGGGACCCGGTTAAATAAGTTATTTATACCATACATGTGACATTTTTACGAGGGGAAGTAATAAATTTCCCCCCTCAGCATGTTGTACTTATGGGACGGTGTTCGCTTTTAGTTATAAAATATCATAGTATCCATTAAGTACGTGTGCCAAGCTTGGTTGCTGTATCAACAACAGTTAGTTTTATAGGTGAAGATGTCCAGGAAAATTCAGATACGGATAAGGCTGTGTGCCAATCTATTATAAAATATATGCTCCTGAAGGACAAGCAACCCAAAGAAATCCATGAAGAAATGAAAACGTTTTTTCGAGAAGAAAGTCATCTTATGATGTAATTAATTAAACATTGGCAAAATATAATTTAATTTTTATTTATAGCAATAGCTTTTAGGCATCTATGGTTCGGGTAAGGATAGACTAAGAGAAATGATGCGGAAAGGAGTTGGCCAGGGTTTAAGTTGAAGGTGCACCACGACATCTGCCTGGTATCACTGAGGGAAATCCCTAGAAAAGCCTAATTCAAGATAGTCGGCCGCTGGTGTCAAAACCCAGAAGCCAATACTCTACCTACTGAGCTACGGCCACTCGCTTAAATACTGATGCAAAAATGTATCGACATTAAAGGTGAATCCTTTGAAAAGCAATAAAGCAATTTCCACAATTGTACATGTCTTTTTTTTATACTCATTGTAGAAACTTTTCCAGTGGCTCTCGTACAAAGGGTGAGAACAAGTGAATTACTATACTTCTGATTCACTACACACTACAATGAAATCAATAATATTAGCTTAATACTATAAACAGGCTTGATTCGAAATAAACATCTGACATTTTTACATTATATTTGAAATGTTCTTAATTTTTAAGATACTGAAACTATAAAGCCCCTGCTTCACAAATAGAATCACAAAAACTTTTATTTCCATTGTGTTTCCTCTAAAATCACAATTCCAATACGATACTTTTCTTACCAATACGTTCATTCCACAATCACCGTCTCCCCCCTATTGTAATCGATTCAACCTAAACGAATAAACCGAAGGTCGAACAAAATTGCCTGCCTTCCCTTCACGGGGTCTCAGCCATTTCAGAAACTTAATTTTCACATTCGATCCATTCCTAGCATTGATGCTTACGGTGGCTTGAACGGGCTGTGGTCCATCAATATACGGCAGCACGCTGTAATCGGCTTTCCATCCTATCTCAATGGATATCTTGGTTGCTCTTCCCGCGTTAAGGCGAGACAGATTGAAAATCTATTTACCGTTTGGTGTACCGTTAAATATAAAACTCGAAATAAGTCAGACTGGCTGATACACACTTTTTCAAGTTCAATGCACGCCACTTCTCTGTCAAATTAAGGTTAATGTAAAGCAACGATCTCCAACAAAAGATGGCAGCACTATCTCTGTATACGTCTAATGTATTTTTACCGTTGGACGAAATTTCAATGCTACTCCTATAAATTCAAGC
Source organism: Lepisma saccharinum (assembly GCA_022664845.1). NCBI lineage: Eukaryota > Metazoa > Arthropoda > Insecta > Zygentoma > Lepismatidae > Lepisma > Lepisma saccharinum. The sequence goes on from JAGDQP010054578.1 coordinate 13,189, forward strand.
CTAGAGTGTTCTAACTCTCAGGTAAGAAAGTTCATAACCAATTCAAGATTTCGATCAATGCCAATTTTTAATTTTCGTTTCTGTTTATTGTTGAAAGAGATTCATTGTTATAGGTTTTGATAAGATAAAA
>JAGDQP010054580.1:0-13318 GCA_022664845.1 Lepisma saccharinum
ATCTCAAAATACCATATAATACATATTGTGATCGACTCTAGTTTTAAAATTATTGTTATTTTGTGTTAAACTTATTTTATTTAATTATGCATTCAATTTTATTGAAATTACTCTCATTTATTTGAAAATATTTAATTATGTTGTAAATTCTTAGAAATAATAAAAATGGCGGGCAGAGATTTTCAACGCGAACTCTTTTAACATTGAGCATACGGTAAACACACACACATACGTAAATTATGATGTGGATGAGTAGCTCCACTTTCCTTTAAGCAGCCATCTTGGTCACAACCCGGAAGATAGTCGATTGGCACATACATGCGCCAATATTACGGTATATCAGAGCAATGAACTGGAATAACCTTAATAAATTTCGTCATCCTGAAAACCATATAAAAAGGACCACGAAGCTGGAAAAGCTATCGATTGCCTACCAGCCACAACAGTGAAGACTGCGCTAGAAGGAAGCTCAATCGCCAAATTTGTATTTTTTTCAACAAGAAGCAGCATCTTTTTTATTTTGAAGCAGACTTTTTTCTTAAACAACTTTGAGGAAACATCAGAAGAACACAACTTCGAACTTCGCTTCTGAGGTATGTTTCTTGGATTTTAAAGATCCTTGTGCTTGAATAAGATCTGTTACCTGAATATCGTACATGCTCTGTTAATTGATTTAAAATTAATTTCATTAGTCAAATTGCAATCTTTACTGTGTGTCGTACGCTCATGTTTTTAATCTTTCCGTGTTGAGAATCTGCGCCTTTTGAGGAAAATGTAAATCTTGTATTTTTTTATTTCTGAAGTTGAGACTCATAATATCCTGAAAGAAAGCGCTGTTTTAGTTTACTTTCGTTGAACGTCCCTCTCGTTAAGTGCTCACCTCTAATCTGAGTTACGCTTAATTTTACGCTTATCTTTACGTTGTTTAACCCCCAAATAGCGAAGACCAAATCTACATAAATTACGCTCTAAATTAGCTCCCAATATACACTAAATTATAAGTGAAATTTACCCAGACAATCAATTTCTTTCGAGACATTAGCAAGACGTACACAAGAACTTACGAGACGTTCACAATATCTTACTAATTCTTCTCAGTTCCTGGAAATTGTGCAAATCGAACACTGATGTTACGGTAAACAAGCTTCTGGTTGATACTTTCCTTATTTTCTACCTAACTTATCCCGACCTGAGCCAAAGATGCCGATATCTTGTAAATAAATTTAATCCCAAGCAATTATTACGTACTACGTTTTTTTATTAGTCAGCTCGTTTGTACTGTAAAATAGTTCCCATTTATAACCGAAGGAATTTCAACTAACTATTAACTTTTAATCATATTTGTACTAATTATTCACGAAGAGAATATAAAACCGAATCTCCAAAAGCTCCTATAATTACAAACGTTTTCCGACAGTTATAATATGAACTAGTCTACCAAGTCGTAATGGCAGTTTATCACTCTACTATTTAGATAACACGCTATAGAAAATTAAACAGTGCTTTTACACTGTTTTTCTTACGTTGAGAACAACTAACCCCCATTTACCAAGATTTTCCTAAACTGCTATTTTAACATATTTGAAAATAGTAGTTACTGCTATCACTGCTACGAGAAAGTAGCCGTTTTAAAAAGTATTGGACTCTAAGTGATACATTCAGCGCCACACCGCTCTGCGGAGAAGTTTCAACTTCTTCCCGTTTTTCTCAATACAGCCAATTTGTTACTTAGACGTTTGTTCGTGCATAAGCTTCAATTGTTTTTCCCTGGGGTATCATATTTCTATAGCAATTATTATATGAGCTATAGAAATACAGAAATTAATCTTTACAAATATTTAAAGTCAAAATACAGGAACTAAAGATACTTTTCGTTATTATCAAACTTTAAATAACTCGAGTTACTTAAATTGTTCATTTGTGTCATTGGGCTCCATGGCAAACCTTTATTTAGCAAGATAACTTCAATAAATGAAAATTTTGTTATTGTAAACCAAGACAAACCTTAGTGCCTATCATTTACGATTAGGTATATCGTCTAAGTTTTAAACGTTTTGAGATTAATTTATTTCTTGTCTTCTTCTTCTAGGCTTATTGATGCTTTTTTCAAAGTGAGGTCATTCAAGGCAGAGGGATGTCAAAAGTAAGTAAATATAAGTTTTTGAATATCGTATTAATTTGAGCTACAATTTTTATATGGGTCTTCCAAATAAAACGTAAAGAAGGTGTTGGACCTAAGTGTACATTTAACTCGGATAAAACATTGTATCAGATTTTTCAGAGATAAATAGCCGAAATGTACAATGTCCGTATTCAACCTTCCCTGTCTCCTATTGTAAAGGACTGCTGTGGTATATGAATTATACTTGAGATTTATATTGATTGTATTCGGCAACAGTGTGCTGTCTCGTTTTTATTTCGTATCCGCGAGATATAAACAATAGAGTTAGTTTTATAACTAAGTCTATGATATAAACAGATTTCATAGTCACCAAAAGACATGAGAAAAGTTGAAGACCGAAGCGAGCGAGACGATCATAGTTCTAGCGTGCGCGGGAAAAACAGTATGTTAAAAAACAGTTTTTTAGGAGACGAGTTTCTTCTTCCATACCAGGCATAAGATACCACTTATTCTAAAAGTACAAGGTAGCGATTATTCCACTCACGTTTAGAATTGACTTATACTAAGCTAACCGAAGGTGGGGCATCAGATATGGATCTCAAATTTTAACATCTCATTTTGGCTAATTTCTGACTTATACTCTTTTTCCCACACATGCAATTATAGTGCATGCTATTAGTAACGGGAGTCTTGAGTGGAAGTGTTCAAAGATGGCGGCTGTTACCAAGCCTTATAGTTTTTCTCTGTAATAGAAACAGTGCAACTAAAGGATATTTGCCTGCATTTCTTAATTTAAAGCTAATTTTATTTAGTGAGGTATAAAAGCTTCACAACAGGTGAAATGGTATAATTTTAACATGTGAAAAGTGAAAAACATCCACTATCAGTGACTGGCTTTGGTATTCAATAAACCTAACGACAGTCCTAGTGTAACAGTGACATTACTAGGAACTGGATATTTCTTAGTCTTACTTGTTGATTAGTTACTGTGTAATTTATTGTCCTGTTTATTATTTGTGTTCATTGTTTTTGTTTTTCTTACTGTGTGAGTTATTGAGTGCCTTGTATAATATGCCGAACTCTTACAAGTCTCTATCTCAATCTGGCTCATCTCGAAAAGCAAAAATACCAAGTAATTCAGAAAGACATATGACCATGCCTAAAGACATTCTAGGTACTTCAGGTGCCGGTAACGGTTATATTGAATCTGGTGATAACTTGAATTCAACAAATCAGTGCCTACTAAAGGACTAAATCGTGGGAAAAGACCTAAAGATAGTACTAATGATAATCAAGATAATTTCAGTAGAATCTTCAAATAATCAACACTTGCCCAATCCTAGTTCTAAGACTATTCAACACTAAATATAACCCAAAATTATTGTAATGACAAACAACTAGAAGTAGGATCTGACAATGTCTCTGTCAATAAGCTATACTCCTCCAACACAGAGGAAATGCAAATTGATTTGAGTCAGGAGAATATTAAGTCAGGCCAAACTGTAGATCAAGTCAACCAGTATCTACCACCCCTTATTTCTCATGATCACAAACAAACGTCACAAAATATACGTCCTCATATGAGCTCTAATGATACAATTAATGATCCTGAAATACCCCCAGGAAAAAAACAGTTTTAGACTCTGGAAACGTTAACTCGGTTATATCTAACAAGCCAAACCCTTTACTGGCAATTAAACTATTTTCTAAAGCATACCAGGGAGAATGCATAGTTATAGCAACTGGCAGACATTCAAATATTATCGAAAAAAATCGCATGCATCTAAGTAATATGTTACATAAACTCAATATTAAAGATCTATCCGTAATAGGAAGAAATAGTATTAGACTAACTTTTGATAATAGTGCTACAGCAAATTCATTTATAAACAACTAGCACTTACTGGAAACACTAGACTTTTCGATACGAATCCCACAGTCCTTACTCTATAGAAATGGAATGGTATATGGAGTTGAACTGGACCTAACGGAGGAAGACATAATGGCAGGGATAGATCCTGGTTACGGTGTAGTTCGAATAACCAGTATGAACAAAGCTATTGGAGGTCCTGATCAAACCTATACTAGGGTTCCCACTAAATTACTCTATGGAGTATTTCAAAGGCAAACTCTCCCTAACTCCATGTACATCCATTTTGAACTTTACCTGTAAAACCTAATGTCAAATAGGTAGTACAGTGTACTAAGTGCTACAGGTATCAACCCACCCACCTATGTAAAGGTAAGCAGATCTTCCCAGTTCGTGGACAAAACGAACATCCTCAACAATACATGACTAAACCACACTGAATAAATTGCATATTAAATCATTCAGCCCCCGAACCAACTTGCCCTTACCGTGAATTGCTTCGTGAGACTGAGTGCGAAATTGCTTATTATGGTATATCTTATCAAGAGGCTTTTAAATAGAATCTCACACAATTTTCCTTGATACGATCAGTAATGTAATTTAGCCGATTGGCCAACACTTGCTCCGAATAATCCCCCAAATCCCACAACCTCTCAGCCTGAACCTTCGCAACGCTCCTGTACCAAAACCTCGTCCAACTCATCCACTTATCAGAACAAACTGTTAGAGTCACCGAAAAATCCGAATGGATACATGAGCTGCTGGATGAAAGAGAGAAGTATCTCCGGTTTTTCATTCGAGCTACTCCTATGCAGTAAAGAACATACAATCCAACTTTCGACCATATTCTATAGGAGATTTAACATCAGACAATGCAAATTCTAGCAATACAACCTCAAAATCATCAGCATCAGTATTAACTCATGTTCCTACTCATACCAATACCCAGGCTCCTGATTCTAAACACAATAAGGAAATGCTTACCTCAATTGACGCTTTCCCTGGCCCACTGTTACTAACTCCTAACATCCCCAAAACATTATGAGCAAGTTGAAAATCAGATTTAAAAATAAAAAAAGAACTCTAAGTTCAACACATCAGACAAGCAGGCACACATCAAAACTTGGTATCGACCCATTCAACATTATCTGAACTAAAATAAATCCTTGAAACCAGTCAGGCACTAACCCAACAAGAGCTGGACATGATACAAGACCTGAAAGCTGTAGATGAACGACTACAAACAAAAAAAAATCATCAGCATCTAAATTCACAGTAATGTTTTCTTGGTTCAGACCTGACTTCATATAAATCATGGGTAAATTATGCCAATGCAATATACAACATTTTAAACCTAAAAAGCTAGGTTCTTACTAGCTGAGGAAAAACCAACTGCTATTTGCTTAACTGAACTTAATTATAAATTAACAGATAATTTACGAATTAGAGGATATAATTTTTATTACACTAACGATAAAGATAAATAATACCACCATTAGCTCGGATATTTTTGTGCAAGGAAGTATCCGTGTACACTGAGCGAAGAAAGTTCCTGAAATGCAAAGTAGTGAAGGTAGGGAACACACCATACACGAAATGATGCGTTTAATCAGTTCTGGACAAGTAAGAAATATCTATTCCCCCTTTCGTTCCTTCGGGAATATACAAATGCAATGATTGGAGGGACCTATAAAGAGAGAGACACACCCCTAGTTTGAAACCATGTACACGTTGTAGACCCTTCTCCAATCCTGGATAAGGGCATAACTCTTTACATCACGAGATTATTGTAACAAATCATAAATTTGAATGTCTGATACTTACTTCATCGGCGAAAAGCATGAACTCCAAAAATAGAAAAGAACTTCAGTAAATAATAATAAGCATTACACCCACTAAAGTTACAAAAAATAAAAATGCACTCTCTAATAAGAGAGAAATAACACAATGTAACTTTAAATTTCGTTTATAAAGACAAACATTCTCGTTTACGTTTCGAACTGGAACGATAATTCAATACTGGCAAAATGTTCAGTATTTGTACCAAACTCTTAAGCGTCCTCTGTGGCGTGATGAAATAATGCGTGGAAATAAGAACTTCAAAGTAGAATCTAAGGTCGTCGGTTCAAGTCTCTTCATATGACCATTCACTATTTAAAACTTTCATTTTGAATAAAACAGATGAAAAATGTCAATTTCACAGAAATATTTTAAATTCCATTCCAAGACTTGAATAACAGGACGAGCTCAAAGAAATACGTTACACTCCCAATTTTAACACTAATAGCTACGTAAGTGATGTAATTAACGAAATCAAGCTAAGATGTAAGTTAATATGGTCAGCCATCGAATTCAATACAGATCCGGTAATTACACAAGACAACGTTTAAAACATTTTCCAGTAAGATGAAGAAATTTCTCTATTCTTTACTAATTTGGGGCTGCTGACTTCGAATTTGGCAATATAATTTTTGTCGCACGTAAGCGTTTTGTGACATAACTTCTTTACTTTTTCGTATATAGAACAAAATTGCCTGTTCATATTGTATTGATTTTATGAATATTTACACACTATAGATCATAACCAGTAATTCCGCCACACCACTCTCTGTGTCACACAACTCGAAAATCGACAGCTGATCGAAAATCGATAGAAATCATGCAAAACCCACTTACACCCTCGCAATTTTAACTTTACACCCTCCAAACTGAAAATCCTGGCGGAATCCCTAATCATAACACAGGCTATCAAGCACAGAAATACAGTGATCAAAAATCCTACAAGAGCAAATGAAACTCAATTTGAGGTTATGAAGCAATGTTTACTTTAGAACTTTGTCAAAAGCGTTATCTCCTGTCTACACACTAAATCAAAAGAGCGAAATTCCGCTCGATTTGAGCGGAAAGAGGGAACATTCTTTTAGAGTGAATTTTCATCGGAAAACAAGATAAAAAATTTCCACTCGAAAACGATGGGATTTATGGTAGCCCATGTCAATGGGAATGTAGACATATTTTTAGGAGAAATTCCATCCGTTCATTAAAGTTTTCATCCTTCAGCACGTAAACGACGCAATAAAATGATGAAAATGTATAAAGATGCAAAGGCTAGCATTTATTTATGAGTAGTATGAAAGAAATGTAATATACTTATGAATGAAATAAAATTAGGCGAGATGTAAACCCAATACCCTCCAGCCAACTATCCAATACCTTAATCCCTCTGCCAGCAGGGAAAAGATATAAGCAAGAGTAGCGGTTCCTGTACTGACGGTGTGGCCGAGTGCTGAAGATAGCCAACTCCGGAGAGTGCGGTCTTGGATTTAAATCCCACCGCCGACTCCTATTTATCTTTTTCTGTTGGTTGAAAGAGTTTTGTATACGAGATGAAAGCCGTTAACCAGCAAAGCGAATACCATGTTTGGGAAACGAGTTTGATATTAATATTCCCCTTGGTGCTACGCCCTATATGCAACCACTGGACCGCTTCTTCTTTAGAATTTTCAAGTCATTCTATCATAAGATCCATTCCAACATACTAACACATGTTATTTATTTCGTTTTGTACCGACGTGAAAACATCTTGAGCATTGTCGTTGAACCAATTTACGCATCCTATGTTCAAGCCTTTTCTATTGTAGTCATGGTATGCGTCTACCACAACAAGCATCCTGGAACATTTCGCTCCCAAGTGTAGCAGTGCGTTCCGCAAGATGCCCAATCATGCATAGACTGTGTACACTCGTCATTTATCGCTCGTACTGTAATACATGCTTTTGCTTCCATCATTTTGTTGTCCTTCGGCATGTTCATTATTAAACACACTTTTCTCAATAATTGTTTCTAAATTTCACGTCTTGCACAATCCCTATGTAGGTACACCTTTGTAGGACATGATTTTGCATCCTCGTTTGCACGCAGGTGTATATCAACGTGCTTTCACCCTTGTCATTTCCCACAATAACTACCGAGTTTCCGTACGATGCATACACAGTGTCATTTCTCCTCTGATTTTTCCACACAAAAAATGATAGTCGATGGTGAGATTTGAATCCAGCACCCGGAGTCTTTACCACTTTTTTATTCAAGTAAGTCAGCTATTACAATCTTACTTACAGAATAAACTCTTCATAAATACTACGAGAACATAAAAAACATACTCAATTTCCTGGTCAAACATATTGAACATAATTCAGGATTCTAATCTTTTTCCGAAATTTTATTAAAGAACAATTGAAAACAAAAACATGTGCACCATATTCCAGAAAGGATGACCGCATTGATTACTACACTTTTCAGCTAAAAATTCTCGGGAAGGGCTATAAGCCATAGTGCTATTACCGCCCATACAGTTCATTTTATCTTATAGCTGAAAATTCTCTAAGTCCAACTTCGGGTATCTTCGGAAACAGTAAAACAAATATGCTAGGTTCGAGCCCTAGAAGGAAGGATGAACATTCGCAATTAAAAATAAGTGCAGATGTTTTTTCTTCTTTTAAGTGCAATAAGACATGTTGAAATGTTATTAAGTGTAGAAAAAAGTAACATTAATTAAAATACGTAAGGATACAATATTTCGAAACCATCCATATATCTGAGCACGTGATCGTTTTGTCACCTACGTTTCCGTACGTAAAAGCACATTTGCAATGAAAGTGAAGACAGCAGATTTAATTCTTGCATTCATAGTACAATAAACAAGAGAAAGGAGAGAAAAACACAGCATTTGCAACGTATATAAATGCCATTGTCTTGAACACTGAAAATTCAGTCATGTTTCCTCAGAAGGAGTTCTATTAGAAAAATAAATAGATAGATGCGTTCATGTTAGCTTATTGGTAGATCGCGTGTTTTCTAATCTTGAGGTCGTGGGTTCGAATCCCGTTCCAGAAAATTAATTTTTATAATGATATATTCCTCAAAGCATGAATAATTATATAAAATAATAATAATAAGTTTTATATGCATCCATAAAAGCATTTGAGGACATATGTTCTTATTATGTTTAAAATATAACATCAGAGAAGTGGTGGGTGTTGACAGAACGCCGGTATATTATATGTGAACGTTAAATGCAAATTAAGTAAATGTTGTTATATCCAAAGTCGAACCAAGGTGCCATACAGCAAATTTACTATCCCCAAAGTTCAATACAAATTCAAAATTCGCAATCCCTAAAGCTTATGATCCCCACGAACGATGAGTCACTAAGATACTAAACTGTTCTTCACTAAAGAAGACAGAAGATCTTTCCATGAGTCTGAAATTCTTTTCTTTCTCTCTCTCTCTCGCTGGCAAATTCTATACTTTTGCCATCCGATGAAAAGAAGTTATTATTGTCTTATTAACTAATAGGAAAAATATTTGACCTGACCAGGCCTCGAACCCACGTATTGGTTTAGAAATCAAAGGTTTTAACCATTTTTTTTATTTTACAAACTTTTATTGCTTATTCATGATACAAGGGAAACTGCTGTTTCAGACAAAATAGATCAGACATTGTAGACAATAACATTTGACACAAACACAGAAAATGTACAAGAGAATAGCTCGCAATTAACTAACATGTGTTGTATAAACTTTGAAAGTTTGAACTGAGTATTAGTTAGTAATCACACTTCGTCAATTACTTTTAGAAAATTAGCAAATAAGCTGCGTTGAATAGTAGATGTACCTAACTTCCAACGAGTGCGCTTCAGGAAGTCAAGATAGTCTTCTGCTGACATCAACTTTTGTGGTGTAACAAATACATATTGCAAGGTGTGTGCAGTAATCCAAACTACAGCATTATTCTTCGTTCGGGGATGAAAATTGTAGTCTGGGAAAAGAAACATATCACTTGTGAAAAACTGTCGTGGTCGCCTACATATTAAGCCTAGCATCCTTTGTGAGATATTCCAAATTATAATAAGGATTCCACATTCTGTTAACCTATGTCCCAGGGAATCCAGTTTGTTGCACTGTAGGCAAAGTTCTGTTGTGCTGCGCTGAATCTTATACATGCGTTCTTGAGTTGGTATTAAGTCATGGACAACGGCATACCATAAACTACGAATATGCTGTGGTAGCCAATTCTTATGTATGTTAACCCATATATTATTCCAGTCATGGTCAGGAAATTTTTGCACCACACGTGGAATTGTTAATCCATAAACATTTTTTCTGAGATTAGAATACAACTGTTTTGGTTCAAAATAGATTTGGGGATCCATAAGTGGTATATAACTCCATTCTGCGATCAATGCACATGTAACGGCACCACTAAGTTTCAAATAATTAACATTAGGAGGGTTATGTGCTGGGATACTGTCGGTCCAGCAATTAAGCCACTGACTAGTGTGTGATGTTTGGATACGATACAGTTTGAAGTTACGATTTAAAAACAACACTTTACTCTTTAGTTGAACATCAATTAATTGTAAACCACCACACTCGTGTGGTAAATGCAACACTGTTCTCGGCACACGAAAAAATGTCCTTCCCAGATGAACCAACCAATTGCTGATTGTATTTTCGTTGCATATTTATCATTTAAAGATAAAATCTGGCTCACATACCACAATTTAACACAAATGTACGTATTCACATACCAAATGCGCTGCACTAATGTGAGGTCTCGTTTTTTATTTGTCATACATTGTGTTCTGATTTGGGAAACAAGGGGTTCCCATACAGCTGTGTCCTGTGCCTCTTCATCTAAAGTAAAGTTAATACCCAAGATTTTCATCTTCTCGACTGACTCATAAGGTAAATATCGGGGATCTAGTACCAACGCATGACAATTGTTAAAAAGGAAACTTTTTGATTTCTTAAAGTTTATCTGTGCCCCACTAGCAGTGCAATAACGTTGTATTGTCTCATAAATACATATAATATATTCGGCAGTTGTGCAACTCACACTAACATCATCTGCATAAGCAAAGACATTCAAATTTTGAAAATCATGCAACTGAGGTTGTCGAAAGCTATTATTTTAAAGTATACAAAAATGGTGTCAAACTCAGTGCAAATAACATCATTGATAAAGCACAACCCTGACGGACTGACCGTCGTATGGCAAATGATTGAGATAAATATCCATTAATAGAAAGTTGAGATTTTGCATTACAATATAATGTTTGTATAAGTTGAATCAGTCTCTGATCAAAGTTCATGCAATGGAGCACTGCATATAAATACTCGTGAGCTACGCGGTCAAATGCACAAGCAAAATTTAAAGAAAACAGACAGGCTGGAAGTTTTCGCTTGAAGCGAAAATAATTGATCAAGTCTCTAATACTATTTAATGCATAATAAAGGTTGAATTGTTTAGACAGTGCAACTTGCAGAGAACCAACCAAGTATTCAAAGTGGGGCTGAAGCCTATTAGCATAAAGTTTGGATATGATCTTGAGATCAGTATTCAGGATCGAGATAGGACGATAATCAGATACACTATAACAATTATTCTTTTTAGGTATAAGAATTATTATGCCATCACTTTGCAACACATTACCTTGTGTTATAATTTCATTCACTATTTGCGTAAGTTCGTCACTAATGATATCCCAATAGCGTAAAAAGAATATATAGCTTAAACCATCCTTGCCAGGACAACTGTTTTTGTTACAAGATTTTAAAGTGTTCAGAATTTCATTAGCAATCACTGGTTGTAACAATTGATCGTTATCTTCGTCCGTTAATTGGTGTGGTACATGAGAAAACAAATAGTTCCAGTCCTGAGTTGACACTTGCTGTTTGGCATATAGGCGTTCATAATGCTGCTTACATATGCGCATTATATCATCTTGATTAGTAAGTACATTACCTTAATCATCTGGTAATTGTGAAATGAATAATTGTTTTCGACGGTTATGTGCACGAATAAGATGGAAAAAGGATATCTGTTCGTTATTAGTCATTTCACTAGGGTGCGTTGTATTAGTGAGCTTATTCAATTTCTTTCGTTGTATTTGCATAATTTTAGCTTTTTTTGTTTATCTCTATGAAATTTTCTCGGTTATGCGGCCCTAACCATAGCTGATTCAAGACACACCGTACAAAATTCAAGTGTGTGACGAATTTCACGCTTTTTCTCTGCGCCTTGCCATTGAAAAAACTTTTTTAATTTTATCTTTTGTATATTGCGTCCACCAATGGTTCTTTGAAGGAAAATATTTCTGTTGTTTTAACCAATAACTCCATTTAGTTTAAAATTCCTGATAAATAGCTTCATCAGTCAATAAACGAGGATTTAATTTCCAATAAGAAGGACCAAAACCTTATCCGGGATCTGTAAACAAATATTCATAATTAAAGAGATATGATCGCTATACTCAGTCGCTACAGCTGTGATAGTAGATACCTGTGATATAAGATCAGAAATGCAGTAGAAATGATCCAATATGGACTGCATTGTACTAGTTCTATATGTAAAAATAACATCATTACGTTTGGCAACCCAAACATCAATTAATTGCAATTGGTCAACCAAGGTCTGTAAACTTGTACATGGCACAAAATATCCTGTTGTGTCACAAGCCCGCAACACAGCGTTAAAATCACCAGCAAATATTAATCTATTAGCCTGAGAAAACAAAGGCACGATCTCAGTGTTATAGAAAATATCACGTTCTCGTCTGCCACAAAAACCGCTTGGTGAGTAAATATTTATAAATAAAGTGTTATGGCTAACAAAACTGATGCCTCTACCAGATAATAAGTGTTGGGTTTCATTGTAATGAATACCATGTTTAATTAAAATACCACAGCCACGCTGATTCATTCCAATATTCGTAATAGCATCGTAACCATAAACCGAGTCTAACTGTGTTGTACACTTCTCATAAAAAAAAATTGCGACAGCGAACGCCGTGCAGTTAGGCAACCCAAATGGCACCTTCTTATCCCATAATCGTGTCTGGTAAACAGACCCCCTCTTTCTCTTTCCTTCGTCAAGCCCATACTAAAATCAACAAACATCAAGAGCACTTTTTTTTTCAAAATAGAGATATATTAGTATCGATAAAATGAAAGAAGAAAAGCGAGACGAATCAATATACATAAGTTGATGCAGGGAGAAATTTAAACACACAGTGAAACATTGAAACCGATGAACGTCTGTTAGACAGAGGCACAGATATGAGAGAGAGAGAGAAAGAGAGAGAGACAGAGAGAGAGAGACAGAGAGAAGAAGAAGAAGTAAAGATAAAAATATGGAATTTGAACGTAGTAAAAAGATTAAGTTCAGTTCCCACACAACAGAGTTCGCTTCCCACAAATCTAACAGCAAGATAGAAGAGACTTTTGGACTTTATATTTGTTCATCGCTCTTTGAATATATAAAG
>JAGDQP010054581.1:0-13318 GCA_022664845.1 Lepisma saccharinum
GCTAAATATCATGGAACGCCAGCTAAAATACAGAAAATAAACACCCGGTAACAAATCATTTAGAAGAAAAGGAGTCCTTCACAATTTTTCATTTATTTGCTCTGAGCTAAACAGGCAACCATGACCTATGCCTGGGATCAGGTCCGTCCTCGGCGAGCACGATGGAGAAGGGTGCTGCCAGGATCTTGTTTTTAGATACTATCTCGGCATTAACCTTCTGAACTGATGAACAGCATTGACAAGTCGCAGTCAGGATGGTCGGCAGCACAACTCAAACCTGCGTACCTCTCCCGTATTGTTCCCAAGTGCGCGACTGTAACCACTAGATAGTAGTAAGTAGTTTAGAAATAACAGCTGCCAGCTTCTAGGTTGTGTTGCGCATATAAGTAGCTAAAGAGAGTAATTGTTAATACTAGAAAACTTACATGTGTGTTAAGACGATATGACATCAGTTCAAATTCCCCATCAGGAGGTATGAAAGAAATAGTGCGATCATTTTCGAACCTGTGGGGAAAAACGTATATCAGATCTTATAAATTAGTCAGTTCCAGTGAAAACCATTACACCTAATCACTAGCTTATCTGTGATAAGCACACAACACTAACTGAACCACATTTCAAAAATGTCAAAAACGCCCTTTACTTTGAAAAATGACGTAACTGGAAAGTTACTTTTAAGTAATATGTACATTGCTAATTTAATCTTATTAAATATAATACTTCCTCAACATTTCTCCACATTATACGGGGAATACGTTTGGCAATGCGACGTAGCGCTTGTTGGCTCGAGTTCGAATTTGATTCACCTATCCCCGCACGCCAAACGGCCCATAGTTCTCCGGTGACTTAAGGCCACACTTTAAATTCTAGTTTTAAAGTAATTTAATTTGCATATTTGAACACCAGGGCACCGTCGGACGTATTGAAGAACCAAGTTTTTCGTGAAAAGAAATAAGAAGCATTTTCAACAATAAACCGTGAGAAGCTAAATCATGGGAAAGCCACGGGCTGACTGGCGGGCGGGGACAAGTAAGTCAAGCGTTAGCTCGGCCGACAAACGCTGCGTTGCGTTGTCAAACGCATTCCCTGTACCTTTTGTGGCTTTTTCTACAGGCGAACACTAATATTTACAACATAAAGGATGGAAGAACTGAAGTAGGAGGAAACGGACAGGAAGAAAGTGGTAGAAGATGTAGAAATAATTTTAAAACTTAACTCAACAGCTTACCTACTTGACGTTCTTGCGATATGTTGCCTCCAATCTTTTAATATACCAACACTAATGCCCTGACCTTCCGTAGTGAACTCAACTAGTGATCCATGTTATGTTTTTAATTTTCAGAATTGCCACGTATTAATGAGCTTAGTATCAATGAAAGGGAATCATGCTTTGTTTAATTACCCCTGTCAGTACTGAGATCCGGTTTCTTATATATTATGTAACCTGTCTTTTTAACAGAATCTACGTCTGTTTTAGCTTTGTATCCGTAACTCTAATATGAAGTTCTTTTGTCTCCATTTATGTTACAGTCTGCATTACATAGGAAACCATACGAAAAAAATAATAGTTATTATTCAACAAGCACAAAAAAAAGCAAGAAAAACACAGTAATGCGGAGATATATTGCTGACCCTCCTCCCCCCACACGACAGAGGTAGATAACGAGATAAAATGAATGGAAGACTATTAGAACTGCTTTAAAACTGACAAAATATTTAACCTAACTTTTACCATTTATTCCGTATTACGGTGGAAACTAACTACATATTCACATCCTCTTGAGAAATTTACATTCTATTCTGCAAACATTCTAATTCTACCAACAAACATTCTAATTTTAATTCCTTAATTACTACCATGTTATGAAATACTAATTGATCCACCAAATCAGTTACATTCTGAATAAGAAAATTATAAGCAACGCAATTTACGTGAAAATATTTAACCCTTTGTCTAACAAACTATGTGTATACGTTGATGACTACTTAATAGCAAAGTACATACATAATAGATAAAGATGTTATCCAAACACGATGTTAGCGACAAAAATTATACACTTACCTTGACAGTCTAACACACTGATGAAATTTGACATCCTCTAATTCAACCGACTTGGATTTACCACGACCTGTGCTTTCAAACAACACTTTGTCATTAAGACCTAACCTAAGTTCTGGCATGCCAGAGAGATACACACGCATCTTTATAGCACCAACTATCTCACTCCGAAGTACGTTTCCATTTGCATTTGCCTACAAAGGAAAAAAAAAATACAAATAAGTTAATCCAATCTGTTTCACGAATCATACAACAGCAGGGTTAACTCCGCAAGAACATTTCAACCTAAAAGCTAGTTCCAGTCACATTAACCCCGTAGTAACTCTTTTCGAAACGAGGGACTTAGTTTCTTTCCAAATCTGGAAGTATCAGTGTCTATTCCTAGTAATCTTCAGGTTTGAATTTAATTTTTAAGATTTTTTTAGTCAACTCTGGCTCAGGCCGAGCAATCCTCAGGTGTGACAATGGGGATCAAAGAGTTCCAATATGTGAATGAATGAATTGTTATTAACGCCCTAAATGAGCTGGTGAACTTCTAAGGACGTGACCTTCTGCTTTTGGTAAAGAGGGCTCCAAACCACTCCGTTTAAGAGACCACGGCGAGAATTGAACCTGTGCACACAGATAGTGAGTGCGCTAACTTCTTGGCCACGCGGAGGTCTGCAATATATGACACACTGTTTCAGGTCAGCTGAATTTACGGGATAGATGTAAATTTACTACAAGGCCTCAGGGACTATATGAATACAAGACGTATGAACTGAGCTGAAACTACCATTTCATCTTTATTTTTTGATTCGGTGTATTTTTGCTAAAGTGTACGTGAATGCCATCTGTTATTTTTATGTTGAATTGCATTTGATGAGAAATGCTTTACGTTCATTGGTGGGTTTTAAATTGTTCGCTTGAACAACGCCACCTGAAGTATAGGTAAGCACATGGTATTGGTACGTGTTGGTTCAAATAATTGACGTAGTTATATATTACGAGGAAAAATGGAGCTATAATAATAATATTGATAGTTGTTAAGTGTGTAATTATATTCAATTATGTGTAACTGAATGGGACTTACGAATCCTAACTTTGTTTTTGGAACTACTTTTGATTAGAAAGTGAGTAGTCAAATCGCCGAATCAGTGTGAACCTAGTGAGACATATTTGTTATTAAAAACGTTATTTATGTGAGTAATTGTTTTCTAAAATCATATTTTGTATAATTTGATCGCGATCTGTTGGAACAAGGCTGCAGCTGCCTATATTCCTTTTCGTTATTTTGTACTATCATTGATTCATGATCCTTTACACATGATTTTTTTTCTTCAAATATTCAGCACAAGTTCACATTCAGTGTTTCTTGTTGCACTTTGACCACAATAAAAATTGTTAAGTTGAAATGGGGGTTCACTTACATACTTTCAACATGCACATTTCATACTGCCATATGCATCTCGTCGAGTAGACAATCAGTGGTATGTATTTATTTTCATTATTGAAAACTTCATTCTATTCTTGTAGGCACCTATCACTTCTCGCTTGGCGGTGAGTGAAAAGGTTGCAAACCCATTTATTAAACATTACAGATACAACGAACAACATTAGTGACTTGGCATTAATCATCATTTACAGGAAAGCTCACCACTATCATGGGGCCTAGTCAACACGGCCCCCTCGGTAATCATGAAAACACCCGATTACATTCAAACATAGACTCGACCATAATAGCACGGCTTCTTTCTAATGGGCAATTCCATGCCAAATCATCACAAAAAAGGGGGACTTTTCAACCCGACCATCTGAGATTTGAACGAAATTTCATAGGATTGTAGATAACATGTAGTAATATGTACGTGTGTAAAATACACGGTATTAATACATCAGGGTTGCCAACATGAAAAAAAAAACGTAAAAAAATATGCGTATAAGCTCAACAACAAAAAATCATAACTTTGCTTCTAATTGTGGTAGAACATTCATCTTGGGCTTGTTCTGAAGCTACGGAAACGTAGTTTTGATAAAAATATTATTACAGGAAAATATTGCATGGTTACGTGACAAACTTTGACCTTGAATATCTAAAAAAGCGTATCTTTATTCCTAAAAAAAAATGAAGTATATTGTATAGTTAAAACATGCACTCTAATTTTGGTGCAAGTTTCATTTTGGGATGACTCGTAATAAGAGTAACAAAAAATATTCAGTATCACTTAAACCCTTCTTGCACTAAACACGCTTCGTGGCAAGTTGAGAGATGTCTACAAGTCTCTCGCTCACCGTGTAGTTCCCGTCTGGCTGTAGCTATTGTGTGAACACGGGGCTGATACAATTTATGTGGACATACACTTTATATATACGAGGTATGCTTATGTCATTATTATTAGATATATGACGTTATCCGTGACGATACCTCCATAACTTTGAGCGCCTATAGCTCTAACACTACGCATGATACGACATTACTTCAAAGGAAATTTTCATTTGTTTTGATGTGGGTGAGTGGTAACGCTCGCTGCCTTGCAATCAAGGAGACCCGGGTTCGATTCCCGCTGGAGACACAAGTGATTCGAAGTCCACATTAAACTGTAGGTAGAGTCCGTCAGCTTCAGGAAGGCAATGGCAAACCAACATCGATTCACTTTGCCCAGGGACTTCAGATCAAAACCTGCCTCCGGGCAGAACACACATCCTGATGTGAGGGCCCGAGGAACCACCCTGTATAAGAAACAGGAAAGTCACAAGAGCAATTTAAGTTAAAAATATCTCGACCAACAATGACTCTGTTTAGCAAACTACAATCGAAATTGTAACACAAGAATGTATCTGAGTCTAGTTGATGATAGAGAATCTGGCAAAAGTGTCACATTCTTGTCTACCGCGTATCGTCAATTTCATCTGAATGAAATGCTTTAGTGGGGAATCCTTTTTTAAGAAGCACTAATGAATCATAAACATTCCTAAAATACATTCTTAAGGTAAATTTCGATTGTTATTTGCTAATCCGACATTGTTTAAGTCCTTACTTGTACAAATATTACGTCATTTGTGACGATGCCGTGCTAACTTGGAGCGTCCCTAGCTCCAAAATTATATGAGTTTTCTGACGAATTATCACAATTTCCATCCTTGTACCATGGGGAATTCAGTACTCAAATACTGCCGGGTACTTTTTAAGCAGCCTGTATATGGGCACGCACGTAAGTTTCAAAGTCAATAGAAGAGCTTATTTCCAAACCGTCTGATCTCCATTGAGAAAATAAGCTTCGAAAACAATATTTTTATTAATTTTCAGCTCAATAAATTTTCAAATGGAGTTTTCATTATTAATTATGATGATATAATAATTAATAATGTTAATTGTATTTGAAATTGTGTAGCTGAAAATTTAATATAAAAATGTGATTTCTAGAGTTTATTTTTTTTTATTTATTTATTTTTTTTTCATGGTGAAAAGACGCTTTGGAAATAACTCTATAAACGTAATAATTTCTTATACATACCAAGAGATTTACAGATTCGATGACATCAAGAAATACTTCATTCTTCCTATATTTTATACCCTCCGATCGCCAAGATACAGCATTTGTGACTGCCATAGGTGGACGGGGCTGAATCTCTAGCTTGTGTCCTTCTTGTGTTATATACCTTTAAAATAAACATAAATAAACACATTACCTTCATTTACTTTTGCTAGTTCTATGCATTATCAAAAGAATATCCACAAGCTCTTATACACAGAAATATATTCATTTTTAAATTATTCCGCTGATATGAAAATAAAACATAAGTACTAGGCGCCATATTTTTGTAAGAGTATTTTCCAAACAGAATCTAGCTCTAAAAAAGGAAAATTACAAATTGATAACTAGTATAAATTCTGTGTTTGATAACTAGGATACATAAATACTGTATTCTTATAATAATAAATTAAATCGAATTTATTTATGGATTTTATGCATCTATGACTGAGGTCGGGATAGGAAAAGGGGAACGGGTGTTGGAAACAGCCGGCCAGGGATTAAACTAAAGGTACAATCCTGGCATTTAACTGGTGACTGGAAAAACCCTGTGAGGATAGTCGATCGATGGCATCGAACTCAGAACATCCTGAATAAGAAGCCAACTGAGCTACGGCCACTCGACAGGATAATAAAGCATTCTATCACATACCAAGCGGCCGTAGCTCAGTGGAAGCGCGTTGGCCTCTTATTCGAAAGGCCCTGGATTCAATCCCAGCGAACGACCATCCTCACTAAGGTTCTTAAAGGGGTCTTGCTCAGTGACACCAGGCACATGCCAGGATGGTATCTTCAAATTAGGTCCTGGCCGACTTCTTCACGCAGCTTTCTCCCTACCTTATCCCGGCCTAAGCCGCAGATGCCTAAAGGCCATAAAACAAATTCAAATTCATCACATCACTTCTTGGGATACGAATATCCCGCCCAAATAAACACCAGTACAGCGAATGGTATTCCGAAATGCCTCCTAAAAGGTTACAAGACAGATTACATATAAATACAACTTGCTGCGTCCTTTAGGTATCTATGCCTCAGGTCAGTGTCTTAAAATGTCTCGAAATTGGAGGAAGAAATTTAATCAAGTAGTTATGAACAGATGAGTGGGAAAATGATAGCATTGCATTCGCTGCAAATTTCAGGAAATCAAAAAGTCAACTGTTTAAAAAGCCCAGCTGTAAGTTGAATTAAATTTTCACTATTCGCCAATTCTAACACTACTAGCTACGAGTTAGGTCCTAGTATATTAAGTACATTCCAAATTAGTTAATATTTCGCCAAGAATTGAATCTCACTTCTCGGAATGTTATTCTTTTTCAAGTCAACCGTTCATATCCATCACCGTGCCACATACGAGGGAACACTTTTTAATTTCGCCTTACTCACCCGAATACAAATGAAAAATAAGACTAAAACGCCATGCTACTATTTGAAAAAACGAAGGATATACACTGATTTCAACATACAGTTTGCCATTTTCCTTGTGAACCCTGTTTTATTAGACGACCAACATAAACAATAATTACTAAAGCAGCATCCCCGTAAGCAAAACGAAAACAGACCGACGACGGGCCTTTGGCGCCAAAAGGTGGGCCGCTGGCGAGCGCCGACAGGATCCCACCTCTGCCACCGTCGGTCCCTTTGTTGACCCACTTTCGATATCCCGCTACGTCCGCAGGTACCTTAAATCCATATGGCTGACGTCTTTTTGCCACTCATATGTCGACTTGGCGGATGCCACCGTTCAACCACCTCTTTGCCGGCAACCGCCACAAATCTGGACGACGCGTCGTGCCACCAACATGTGGGTGGCGGCATTTTGCTACTGGAAATATTTCATCGTGTTAGTAAAATAAAAATACAGTGTTACTCATTATAACTAAATACCCATACAAATCGATTCTAGTATTTTAAAAGTAAGAAGTTTAACAAGGGAAAGGATATGACATGTTACTTACTCCTGAAGGATTTTGCTATCGGTTGTCTGAGGGTACCCAAAATCTATAAGTTCATCTAATAGTTCGTAGATAACAACAAAGTTGTCCCGAATGCTTTCTTCCTCCAACTCCTTGAAGTACTCTATCATTACCTGTAAATAAACAGTATTTTCGTGTTTACTACAACCAAGGCACACATCCTAAAAACAGTAAATAATTAATACACTTTATAAATTACCTTTAAGTCACCACGAGTAATAAAAACGGAAATTCATCACGCAAATTAGGATTTCTGACAGACTTAGTACGATGGTACAATACGAAAAACATTGAAATAAAATATAAGGAAAACTCACTAAAAAGTTAGGTCCGACTGACGGAATGTTTCCTCCCCTATCTCTCATTAATTTTTCCAACCCGAAAACTGCTTTTAAGGTTACTTGGACTTAATTGATGTTCCAATAAAGTTACTTCACGGGAAGCGGTTAAGTGAGTTGTTAGCCGTCTCTATTCTTGTGTTTTATTTTTTTACTCACGGCAAAACCTTGTTCCTTGAAAAAAGAACCCGGAGCGGGCCTGAAAGCTTGGAGTTAACTTTAATCCATACCACGACGTCGTTATGGAACTAATGTCGAATTCAGGAGATAGTACAAAAAGAACGTATTCGCTGAAGATTTTAAGACAGTGGCGTTCAGCCAAAAATTAATACTAAATAAAATGAATAGATATAAAACATTTAAGAGATACTACCTTATCCATTCTACCACTCTCTTCCAAGTGCTGTCTTATCCCACAAGGTGAATGTGTTTGTGTCCGAATCTATCACTGACTGGTTCTGACCTGAATTGAAGGAGTCAATTCCAAAAAGGGTTAAATCCAAATTTGCCAAATTTTCTGTTTCAAGTGAAATCCTGGTTAGCTGCTTTTGCCTACAAATTATATAACTGATTCCTGCGCATTATTACAGTGTTGTAAACACCTTGGACATGTTTTAAGTTCCAGAAACAAGCATCCTGCATTTCATAATTTACAGTTTGAACATAAATGGATATAACCCCTTTTGGCATAGAGCTCTCTTCAATTATACCATGAAAATTAAAACATGCAAAAGATTGGCTTTAAAAAAAAAAATATCAATAGGTTTTAATCGAGAACTGGAATATCTATTCACTGCATTTATCAGAACGAAAATTTTTAAACCTGAACACATGCACAGGATTCAAAATCAGATCATGCAGAAGAAGAAAAAGCGAACAACCAAACAATGAAAAAGTGAAACCTAACATATTTTAAGACTGTAAACTTTCTCTTTGTCAAAATAAGGGAGACTTGAATGCAACATCGTGAAAATAAAAACGGTGGTAAAAACGCAAATGCTGCATTATTGTGGGTAGAAAGTTTCAAAATTAATAAATTCATACAGATATGGGAATAAATTACAAAGGAATTCAAAAATTAATAATTACACAGGCCAAAATAAATCATTTTTTAAATCAATGATTTACTTCTGTGTATTAACCTCCAGAGTCTGTGGAGTAAAAAAAAGCAAAAAACATATCATTAATAATTTTTTTACTACATTTCGAACCTATTAGGTTCTTTGTCAAAAATTAGAACTTAAAAATAGACGAAAGAACAGTGAGAAAATAGGGAACCTATTAACATTAAATATTCTTCTTTTTTCTTACTATCATTTCGTCTTTTTTACGTTCCATATTTTGACAAAGAACAGGATTAAAACGTCCTATTTTTTTACCCTACATTTACGACACGGGCGTTAAAACATGTACGTATATCATTGCTTCACAACCTCTTTGCGTATTATGCTTATTTTTAATCTAAAAAAATATAATTTTGTGTACAGAAGACCTCACTAACAACTACAATTGATTGATTAATTACGCGATTACCTTTTACAAGAAGTAAAAATCGCCACTTTTCAAACAGAAATACGGCCTGAGCCATAGATGCCTAAGGCTATGACTAAATTCAATTCAAACAGAAATAAAAAAATGCAGAAATTTCAGAACGTTTCAACAAATTTAAATTGTGATTTGGCATCACTTTCGGCATAACGTAAAATAACATTCACTCCTGCATGAAATCAAAACTAGGGCGGGATGTAGCTTGAAAAACAGCTCGATACGGGAGAGTTGGCAACCCAATCATTACTCTAAGACACGAAACATTATTCACAATAAATGTGCCTGATTAAGCCAAGCTGCATGAATACTGGCAACAAGTGGGTTTTGCGGTGAACAAGCAGTGTGCGTGGATTTTCTCGGGGGATTCTTCAGTTTCCTCCCACTTTCTTTATTCCACTCATGCTCCCATCATCATCATCCATATGACCTGAGCCAAAGTTGCCTAAAGGCTTTAAAATAAATTCAAATACAACTGACAACATGCGCAGGAAAGGAAGCTCTTCTTGTTCAATTCTTGCTTTAAGGAGAATTCTGAAGATCAAATCCAGATCAAGTTTATTAAAGATTCATTACGAGAACTAGACACTGAACATTGAATTCAACTATGAAACATATAGGGAAGTGCAATAGCTGCAATTCACAGTTAGCTATTCATGCAAAATATGTTTCGGATGCTTAACGGAACTATCAAGCTACTTTACTTTGAAAGCATGCTTAGTTTAGAACTATATGTTGCTAACATTACATAAATATAAAAAAAAGTGAAAAAAAAGGGTTAATCTTTTCGAACTTCAATCCTGTGCTGCCATCAATAACACAGGAACAAGAAACGCATTAGTCCAGACTGTCAGCATTGATTTGAAACTAGAATCTTTCATAAATATTGTACTTATGAGTCTACGAAAGTCGAGACTCTAGTTTCAAATCTAGACTAGTTTCAGACTCTAGTTTGCATAATTATAACGCTGATTACAATATGTATCACAGAAAATATTGCTGCTTCTTCAGGAAATATTTAACACTCGACACTTTTGTATACTAAACCGTTACGTTTTCTCTATACATCTACGGACCCTAACACTTAGGAACATTACTTTTATTTCCAGAAACTTTACCAACCTTTGTGCTTAGTAAAAACGCGATGTTCAAAAATCACGTCGGTCATGGTGAAAGTAAGTGGTTGCTATTAATTCTCTCTGTTTTTCAAACCTCTTTTTTATTATACAAAATAATGTATACCACACACAAGGTATTGTGCAAAAGTAGTTGCTATATATTTGGTCCAAAACCGTTGGTTGACCTGTGATAGATGTGATTCTGTAAATTAGTAGCTTCGAAGGAAAGTATATATTTCAAGACAGATTTTATGAACCAGAGAGGGAATTCTGTCATCTGGATGGAGGGTATAAAAAGAAGTTGGACACAGAAAGTCTTGGTGAACAGGAAATACATGCTTACATCCGACGTTGCATGGATAATAAAGACATTAATGTAGTGTAAATTGAACAGTTACACAAGAGGGTGAAAACAAAAGCTCACATAACTACTTTCTGTAAGGAAAAATCAAGGAAAATAAGTACTCGAAAGGCCTGTGACACATTAAATGTTATACATATCCAACTAGTCAGACATATATATCCAAAGCTCTCATGAACAACAGGAAGAACCGTCACGTTAACACCAATATAACGCTATGCAAATGAACTGGACATTTATATTCGCAACATACAGTTAACAACCATAGACATAGAGCCTCATGATCTGAAGAACGATCCGAAGAGAATGGATTTTAAACTAAGCTTCGTACTCCTCAGTCGCTTCCATTTACCTATGTTTTAACCCTACCTCTTCTAACACCTTCCCAGGAACAATAGCACTCTTGAAAGCTCGAAAATGAAATTAGACTCAGAGGTTGGCATGACTAATGTAAACCCAGACCACGTGGACGAGGCGGTAACGTTGCAGACTTCGGGTCGGCATGCAGATTCGAACTCCGCGACCGATCAATCTGACAGGTTTTCCAGGGTCTACCCTCAGTTTCACCAGGCGAATGCTGGGCTGGTACCTTAAGCACGGCCCTCGTTTATACATTTCCCATCCTCGATCCTACTGTATTCCAGCCTGAGCCAAAGATGCCAAAAGGCCATGAATAAGTTCAAAATGACCAATGTAAGCAACACAGATCTTTACTATCTATACAATCCACGTGTCATGAGGTTTGAAAATACTTAACTTACCACTAAAAATATTCCAGTAGCCTCGCTGTTCGAAAAGTTTAAAACCAAGCTTTCGAAGACACCCCACCCCCACCTACGTCCCCATTTCAAAGTTAGAGTATGATAATAGGGTGTGATAAGACAATACTTCTTAAGCAGCTGATGATTACATGTCCAAGCACAGTTCTAAACACACACCAGCACTAGTTTTATGTGCATTACATTGTAGTAACAGGACTACAACCAAGCGAAATCCCAATCTGGTCCCAATCCTGTGGTCACCCCTGTTTCCATCTTTCAAACTTGGCAATGAAGACGTAGATAAAGTGTCCGAAAGGTTGGTTTTCAACTTTTCAAAACAGCGAGGTTACCTTGATTCTTTTCTAAAGGTAAGCAAGATATATTTTAACATATAAAATGATCGAGCCCAAAGATGGAGTCGTCTTACCCCACACAAATAGGCAAATGATAATGAAAATGAACCTACATTGCTAACATTGGAAGTTGGAACCCTAACAACTTGGAACACGCAGAAAACGGCTACTTTTCTCTAGAAATTCCTCCAAGCTTAACAAAATTTACTTACAGGACTCTTGATGAAAGTTTTTTTTTTTTTAAATAAGAAGTTACATTCTGCAAGCAGAACGGGCACCTATGGCCCAAGATCGTCACAAGTCTGGGGAATGACGCCCCTCGGCGTTCACTCTTTTGCAGGACAAGGATGGGATTGGAACAACTAGAATTTTAGTCTAGACACCATACGGGCATTCGGCTAGTGAAACAAGAAAGCTCAGGATCCTGAAAGAAATACTAATTCTTGTGCCTCCCTGGTCGAAGTCTGTGACCGTAATCATGTAAACAGGGGGCCTTGGTGATCAATGACCTAGTATCAGTTCTAACTACGCATCTGAAATCTAAGAAAATTAATTTTTAATATTTCAATCTTTTACACCTAACTGCTGAAGAACTATTCTACTTCCCCATAAAGCTATCACCTCACATATCAATTTTCTTGGGAATTATCTGGACTTAACATCACAGAATTAAAATTTTGTGGTCAACCATGTGTATGGATAAGGTACTATTTAACAAATTGAAAAGTAGGTACATTATTTTAATTATTAAAAATAACCAGTAATGTACATGAATTTCATAGAAGAAAACATGGTCAACTGACAGTATACAGTTAAATCTTTACTGTGACACACGACCAGAAACATTGAAAGCAACATTCGTATGACAAAATGATCTGTTAAAAATGTTAAAGTAGAAAAACAGTCTGACTAATATTTACAATATCGAAGTTTCTAATCTTACGAGAAGGAAAAATCACGAGTTAGAATGCAATGAACCGGGCTAAACGGACGACAATCATAATTTACAAAACGCATACGAAACTTTTTTTTTTAAAGAAATGAGTAACTGATTACAGTAAATAACACATTGAACAGCAAACACTAAAAGAGAAACTAGCTTAATAATGGTAGAGCACTTACAGAAAGAGACAAAGCTGAAAATCAGCCCAAGAGCAAAATGCGCAGACGTCAGAATGAATGAAGTGCATAGCAATTTCGAGTCCAGACAATCCGCACGAAAAGCTACAATGCATATTGCCCAACATGCATAACTTGTCAATGACCAATATTTTCATACCTTGATATTATCACTTAAA